>VZUI01042595.1:0-112987 GCA_013401135.1 Cettia cetti
ACTGCAAGAGAGACATTGAGGGGCTGGAGCGTGTCCAGAGAAGGGCAACGGGGCTGGGGAAGGGTCTGGAGCACAAGTGCTGTGAGGATCAGCTGAGGAAGCTGGGGGTGTTTATCCTGGAGAAAAGGAGGCTCAGGGGGGACCTCATCACCCTGCATCTGCCTGAAAGGAGGGTGTATCCAGCTGGGGGTCAGCTTCTTCTCTTAAGTAACAAGCAATAGGATAAGAGGAAATTACCTCACATTGTATCAGGGAAAATTTAGATATCCAACAAAGTAATTTCACAGCAATAGAAATAAAATATAAAATAATCTCATATATCTGATATATATTACATATATCAAGGAACTGTAACATTACAGAAATCTAGTAAGATATGGCAACTCAGCATAAAGAGCTTACTTTCTTCCTTCTTGCTAATAATGGCTGGCAGTGTGTAGATCTGTAAAAAAAGAAAACAACAACCAAAGAAGAACAATGCAATAGGAAAATGTTTGTGCTTTAAACCCATTATTGCCAGGTTTGTGAGTAGTTGCAATATGCTATGTACTAGATTGCTGCTAGGGAAATCCCAACCTTGCCTTTCATGATCTCTTGATGTTTACTGCTCCAGCACACAGCCAGGTTAACAGTTCTGTGCTACCACAATGCAACTAATGCATTAGAAATCAAATTTACTGAGTCCAAATGGGTAAAATTTCAAAACAGCTTGTGATTATAATTCCTGTACTGGTTCAGGCAAACAAGAAGCATGAAAAAAACATTCACCGAGTTCATAAAACTGAACAACCGTATTTTTCAGATACAGGCTGGATATCACTCTCATTCAGTGAATACCTTAAGAGTATACAAATAGGGAGAAGAAAACTCAGACAAGCCTGTCTCTCAGTAGCTTTCAACACGTGTTTCTGCTCTCTGCAACACCTTTTGAGATGGTACTAAATGTTACTCCATGAAACTTCCCAAAAGATGGTTGTTCTTTGTTCTTTACCACTGTAATAACAACCACTTCACATATGTTACCCAAACCATGAATCTATTAGACAATATGCTATTGTATTACTTAAAATATCACTACTTTAAATATCCTAACATAAAAGAATGATATATATATAAATGTAGGCTTAAATTAATAGATCTACTTTTCTACTTAGGAGTTATCTTCACTAAGTACTTGCATTAGTGTCTCACAAAGAAAAGAACTCTATTTGTTGGTATTGCAATAGAGTATCTGAAATGTATATTAGCTTCTTTCTGTAATATGTGATCCAGAAAACTGTAAAATGAAAATTAAAAAATATCCTTACTGGTTCCTTTCCATCCATAGCTTCAAGCCAAAGTTTTCGGTTGGATTCTGAAAAAGCTTGTAGTGTGATGATTCCAGGTCTGTCAAAAACACACATTCACTGAAGTTACTGTTTGCTCCAACAGTATCCAAAGTCAGAATCCACATGCAAGTGATGTGGATAAATAAAAGACAGACAGAAGTTGGAGAAAGTTGATAGCTTTTGATAGAATAATTTTGAGCTAGGTATATAAAACACATCTGTTTTTTAAAAGTGTGCTAACAGTAATAGAACTTATTTTAAGAGAACAACTACAAAAGTCAGTCTATTGATCACATTTTAACACATTTAAAAATTAATTCCATATTTCTATTTATTCCCAAGATTAGAAAAAATACTGTGTACCTATACCTTAAATAAAGGAAATCTGTATCATGTATCTGATATAATTATAATATCCAGGTGTAAGTGGAAAAAAAGTGGACATAATTTTCAAGAAAAAGAAGTACTACCATACATTTCTGAAATTGATAGAGATTTGTACAGAATATGCTTATTAACAAGTATTTATAAAATATTTATAAAATTATTTATGATCTGTTTCTAAAGGAGGATAGTCAGTTTTGCTGCAAGTTCCGTAAGAATCCATACTGTATCTGCATGCATACATCATGTAGTAAAGACAACACATATGCTGTGTAGTGAATTTAATTAGAAAACCAGGTTTGAACAAAGAAGTTTTAAGTCTTGAAAGCCTAGTTTGTCTGTATACAAATATATTGGTAAACATGTTCCTATTTACAGGAGTAATTATTATCTATTGGTTGAAATTATTTTCAAATTGTTAACACAATGGAAACAAACCTCTCAAATACTTCAATATCGAAACAGAAACGTTTGTCAATTGAATCTGTCTTTCTCCTGATGCAAGATTTTAGCTTGAACATTTCTGGTGTGCTTGTGACAAGGCCATTCTACAAAACAACAAAATGGAATTAGCACAGGCAATGTGCTTATACACCTTGGCTTCATCTTAAATTTAACTGCAGGAACACTCCAAAGAACATATCTTAACACAGGGATTAAAATTATTAAAATATGTACAATTTTTTCTATATATTAAGATTACATTTAATAGTGTCCTGTCTTATATTTGTTACTTAATCATTGTATTTCAGAAAATTCCCTAAATTCAAATCTTACAAACACCTGCATATATAACTTGATTATATGCATATTAGGATGAAAATCATGTAATTCTGCCAACTCTCACAGGCAAATAAAAAGATTTCTAAAGAATCAAGCTGACTAACTCCCAGTTCTGGCCACCATGATAGTGAGACTTCGCTATAATGTTGGCAAGGCTGACACAACTGAGGATTCCGAGGAATGGGAAGAAGCAAATGTCACTCCTGTCTTTGAAAAGAGCAAGAAGGATACAGAATCATAGAACCATTCAGGTTGGAAAAGGTCACAACTAAACCATCTACACATCTTTTCAATACTTCCAGGGTTGGTTACTCAAGCACTTCCCTGGCAGACTGTTCCGGTGCTTCACCTTGTGGTAAAGAAATTTTTTGTAATACCTACCTCCCCTGATGCAACTTGCAGGCCTCACATCTTATGGGGCACTACAGGCCAGTCTGCATCACCTTTATCCTGGGAAGGTGATGAAGTGAATAATCATGGTAAGCATTTCCAAACATATTAAGGGCAGAAAGGTGCCTGGAAGCATGAATTTAATAAAGAAAAAAATCACACAGGATCAACCTGATAGCTCTCTACAATGTGTTGGGTGGCTCAGTGTATGATAGAAGAACAATGAAAGGAGGCTTTAGTGAGGAGGGAGTTAGACTCTTCTGCCATGTTTTAAGTGAAAGAACATAAGGGAGAAGCCTAAAGTTGCGCCAGAGGAGGTTCAGATTAGATATTAAAAATAAAATTTTCACTGGAAGAGTGATTCGGCATTGAAATAATTTAACCAGGTGGAGTCACCATCCCTGAAAGTGTACAAGAAAAGCCTGGATGTGGCACTTGGGGATATGGTTTAGGAGTGATTATGGTGGTGCTCTATTGATAGTTGGACTAGATGACGTTGAAGGTCTCCTCCAACCTTCATGATCCTGTGATCTGTCATATGAGGAGAAGTTGAGAGACCTGGGACTGTTTGGTCTGGAGAAGAGGGATCACATCAGTGCCTGATCTACAAACATCTCATGGGATGGAAAGTAGACTGAGTCAGATTCTTCTCCATGGTGCCCAGTAGAAGGGCGAGAGGCGATGGGCACAAATACAAATGCAAGTAATTCCATTCAAACTTCAGAAAAAGTTTTTTATGGTGGTGAAACACTGCAACAGGTTGCTCATAGAGGGCTCCATCCCTGGAGATATCTAAAACCTGACTGGACGCAGACCTCACCAACCTGTTCTGGTTGACCCTGAACTGAGTTTATATTAGAGATCACCAGAGCCCCTTTCAAACCTCACCCATTCTATGATTCTGTGCAAATGTGATAAATTTCATATGCAGTTAAAACAACCACATTAGAGAAGTTTCTTAATATGTGAATTAAGTATGTTTTAAAAGGAATATTACTTAAATATTTATCCATGCTATATGATACATACACTGCTTCATCTACGAAAACAGCCTTATCTCTTAGCATTTTTTTCTTTCAGCAATTCTTAAATGATTAATAAAAAAGATGGAATATATAGCTCATGTATGTGTTCATGTACATGTAACTCACCACTTTTCCACCAGACTTTGTTTCAGCTATACTCATTGTAAAAGTTTTTGTTCCTTTGTCGTAAGTGCAGTAATGTTTCACCCATGTAAATCCAAGGGGTCCTAGAGTAAAGAGAGATAGTGTTAAAAGTAATTGTCATTTTACCACTATTATAGTTGGAATTAGAGTAGAAAAATGAAACATAGTAGCATCCATGCGCAGCCTTCTCCTTATTTTTTAATCTGAACATGTTCAGGTATAATTTTCAAGTACTGCATCTTGATAAGGCCACCCAACAAAGTTCCAGCAGACTGACTTTCTTTGGCAACTAGACGGGTAACAGCATTCTATTATGGTAACAAGGCAGAAAAAAGCAAGAACAGACCTAAGGAGTTTTCTGCCTAGAAAATACAGTTGTGATTTTATCAACTCAAGCCAAAAACAACTCAGTATTAGACCCTTTCTCTTAGGGAAACCTGGAGGTCTGGCATTAAACGCAGAAAAGTGGACTAAGTCAGAAAATGAGACTGTATTTTCCTTTACTTTCAGAGTTCTTGTCAAAGGTAACAAATGCTTTTAGTAGTATCATAGAAAGGCTATTCTTCCACCTGTTACCTTAAGGGAGTGGGTAAAATGGCACCAGCTCAGAGAGAGATTTAATCTTATGCAGTTGAACACTGACAGGAGATTTCTTTTTATGAAAAAAAGCAAAGGAACTGTGCACTCTAAAACACATTGTTTTAGAGATGAGGGATAAAAGGCTGGATGGCAAAGGCAGCGCCATCAGCAAGAAATATTGCCCTTTTCTGCCTTGAAGGAAGTCCTGCTGGGGAAGAGGTGGCTGTAACAGTGATGCAGAACTGACCATGTTCATGAACTGATACTTGCATATGCCCACAATACTGAAGTATGTTGTACTGTACTCAGGGATTCACTTGTCTTCAGATAGCCATAGGTGAGATCTACAGCAACCCCCAAGTAAGTGGATGTGTGCCTTATCCTGGAGAGGTCCCATCACACTACTTAATCCTACTCCAAGTACAGGATCTCTGATGCAGATATTTTCAGTGCTGGATTACCCAGAGCTTTGTTCAGGCACTGCTATGAACTTTTAATGAATCTAAACACAAAACAATCTCGAGCTCAGGCTCAGTGATATTTTAAACTTGGTTCACACTAATGCAGTTTATATTTATACAATCAGTTTATACAGGTATTTGTAATGTGTTCTTTGCTGTGAGGCCATGGAGTGAATTCTCCCACAGTTTCCAGAATTCTCTTCACATCCTAGAAATACAGATAAGATCTCCCATATTTTCTGGAAGTTCACTGTAGCAAAGAGAGCAGCACAAGTTCCTGGATTCTTCAATGAGAGTTACTCATGGGAAAAACATGATACTGATTTTTTCAAGCTACAGTATGTATGGACCTATTAATTCTTTTTAACATTGGTTATGGTTAAGGAATGGTATTCCCCAATTCAGTGCTCCTAGCGAAGCACTCCAAACCATGCACTGCTTGCTCCCTCTCCCATCCTTCCCTTCTCTCCCCTGTGGTGGGCTGGAGAGAAAAACTGAAGGCATAAAGGGTAAGGATCAAGGCTTGAGATAAGAACAATTTACTAGAGCCAGCAATGAAATAAGAAAACAAACAGTAGCAACAACAGAATGTGCAAGAGGCAAATGATTCACATGTGAATGCTCACCACATGGAGACACCTGAGTGCTCCCTCTGCCACCTTCAAGACCCAGAAAGGATCCCTTCCCCTATCCCCAGAAAATGATGAGGTGGTATTGAGTAAGGACCTAGTCATGCCCAGCTCCTGGCTACTGCAAAAATTAACCCTGTCCTGTCTAGAACCAAGACAAAAAGAAAGAACCCTGACTTTAAAAAAAAAGAAAAGAAAAAAAAAAAAAGAGTATATTAATGGGTTTGTGATTGGGGTTTTTTTTAATGTGAAGAATTAAATAAAAATGTTGAAAAAAGACCCCTAGTAGTTTTACTAGAGATACAAAGGTTTTGCCTTCTCAGTGTATCACAAAGGTGGTGGTTACATGAGAGACTGAATCAGTCATGTATGTCGGATGTCTTGTCAATCCAGAAACATAGCTGTGGAAATTTATACAGTCTGTTACACTGACTTTGAGAAAGCTCTCCTATTGCCTGTGTTCTTGAAGAAAGTAAAGTCATGAATCAAAAATTCAAATGGTTATGTACCCTCAGAAGTTAGCTGTTCTGCTCCTATATTTTATGTTATTTTCACTTATCATAACAAAATCTGTAATTATTCGGAATCAATTTTTTCCTCTGATGGCAATTCGTTATCTCTTTTGGCGTATTATAAGATGGATGAGCAGTCCCAAAGCAGTTTTAAATGAGTTAAGAAGTCACCTTTTTTCATTGGAAAATTGTAGCCAGACACCTGTGTTATAACTTTAACCTTGTTACTGTTGGTCATCTATCAGAAAAGAAAACAATTTATGGCCTAGTGCCATTTTTTAAAAAAACACAGTATTTACCACCATGCATATCAGTAATAAACATATACAGAATTTACTCTCAAGAAGAGCAAACATTTAACCCAGTTGCTCACCATTAGACAAGAACCTATAGGGTAAGAGTTGTAGGCAAGTAAACTTGCACAACAAGGAATTATACAACTAGTACCTTTCCCACTACACAGTGATTACAGACCCTGTTACTCCAGAATAAAAATTTCTTTCAGTAAGAAGATGTCAAGCTGGCCTCTCACTATTTAATGAAGCACAGCAAGTGCCTAGTGCTTCCCTCCTTTTCTCCCTCCCCCATTAGCACGGCTCAGCATAATTTCCACTTAACACAGATTTCTTTTATGATTATTGATCAATTAAAAAATAGACTGTGCTCTTAAAATTAGGAGCGCTACTGAGGATAAAACTGGCTGTGGTTAACTATGGTGAGACGGTACTCAGATGACCTTTTCTTACATCTTTGATTGCCATTAAGCACATGTTCATTTAGAATGGATGGGTCAGTGGTGGTCTCTGGAACAAGGTGCTCCTGATGGCTGAACTAAAGGCCCTGTTCAGGCAGGGAAAGCACAGGAAAACAGAAGGGAGCCAAAGCAGAGTGCTGGGAGCTTGCAGCAAGGTGCAGGGCAGCCAGCCAGAGCAGAGCTTGCTACCAGTCAACCACAGGAGCAAACAATAGCATGGACCTTCCTTGTTGTACTTACGTTTCTCCTGTGCATAGAGATAGCCTTCCATTGTCCATTGACTTGGTGGTCTGTAATCTTGGTTGGCTGATTTCATTCTTTGCATGAGTCTCTCCACTTCCTGCCTAGTGCTTTCAAAGTTATTGCGAGTCTAATACCCAGAAAAGGAAACAAACAAAACCCCACATTACCTCCTGTAAGTACTAAAATAACAATGAACAACTAATTACAAATAATGCTAAGGAGATTGTATTGGAGACCAACAAAAGCATTTGCCAGAGACATAAAAGGAGGGAAAAGGAAAAAAAAAACAATAAAGAATAATACTCTTCACTGCTAGAAGCCTAGGAATAACATAATAATGAATTCATCTTAGGCACACAAATATAAGAAAAACATAGCTGAGAATAGCACCATTGCTCTTTCTGCAGGTCACTAACCTCAGATAGGAGGTCATTTCACATCTTTAGGTATGCTTACACAGTATTCTGCAGACAGATATAGGCTTTCTCTCTGTACACTCTGTGATTCTCAGACAGATGCTTGGCTAAACTAGAAGCTGCTGACAGCTTAGCCCTAAACCTCAAGTAGTAAGACTCACTGAAGCACTTTGAAGTTCAGTGAAGAAAACATTAGTTTGAGCTAAAGCCTGGCTAACGAGTCCAGACAGATGCAGTTTCTACACACATGGAAGAGACAAATTTTCTGTGTATCCATATCTGCAGCCATACCACAGGTGCTGATGCTCAGAATAGGCAGGTTGTTGGCACTGTCATGAACAAGTTTTGACTTGGCAACACCACAGCTCAGTATAAAAAAAAAAAAATGGGAGGTAAGAAACAGCTCACAAGTGGCAGAACTACGCCAAAAGCATGGAAGAAGTGCGTCTGTCCTAAATATCACATGCAACCAGCCATGTAACAAAGTAAACAATTATGGTACTAAGGTAGGCTTTCCATTTTTTATATCTCTATGTATATAAATGGCTACTTTTTCTTAGTGAATTCAGTGAGGCTAGGGTTTCCGTCCACACACCTAGCATTATTGTGAGTGTTGATTGATTAAACATTAGATATCGAACACTCTGGTCCTATAGGTCAAAGAAAAGAATGAAGATTTTTGTAATGTTTCTACAGAGTCATCTATGGACTTGAATCCTCACTAGTCGGAAAGATACTCTCAGGACTTTATACATCAGTGAACACTTCCTCTTTTTCATGGGACATTTGTGTAATTAGTTGCACAATAGTATAAGGGTACACAGGCTTAATCTTAGTCTTGAAGACAAACACTATTATTAGAGAGAGGGGTAAAATTCTAATCTGAGCTTTTAAGATTATGTCCTTCAGAGGAACTATTGGTTCCAACCAAATTTAAGAGAGGTCACTTTGAGACCTTCAAGAGAGACATGTCATTGGAGGAATGTCCCCATTTTAAGAGCATGTGTCCATCTATTAGTTTTTAATTGCTACTTTTAAGCAGCCAGGTCTTTGAATCAAATCACAGAAACAAAAAAAAAAAAACCCAAAAAACCCCAAAAAAACAAAAAAAAACCAAAAAAAACCACCCCCCCCCCAAAAAAAAAAAAAAAAAAGAAAAAGACATGCAAAGTATGTCACTGGACCACTGAGACAGTTAAAGTGAGAACAGGTCATGTCAGAACATGGTGATCTGTTAAGAGCTCTTGGTCTGCTACTACTCTTCTACAGCTGTTAATGCTCCTGCTCTAGCCTGTAGGACATTTTTATGAACGGAAACAGAAGTTCAGGTCAACTATTCTTCAAGACCTGAACACACAATGCAATGGAGAGGAGTATTTTGACAGCTACAGAGAGGCTGAATGCACTTCTCCCTCTCCTCAGTTTGTCTTTTACCTATATAAATAATTTACTTCAATTGGATTTTGGGTGATGCTCTGAATGAGTAGAGAACTTAGCTGGCTGTGTGAAGCTGTGGATCTAGATCAGAATTTATACTCCTGTGTAACAGGAGTGAGTGATGTACTAATCCCCACTGTATCATCATCTATATGTTTTCTGATATATAATTTTAAAAAACCCAAACATATTGATCCTTCTGCCTAACTTCACGTCCCTCTACCTCTGTAATCCATTTACAAATTCAAGTTGTGCTGATATAATATTAAATAAACATTAAATTTAACTATTTCTTAATTAACACTGAAATTGAAAAAAAAGTCCTTTAATAATTTTGCTTCTGTAGAGATATGCATAGAAGAAACACATGATTGCTTACAATGCCAGTTTTGGCCTGTGCTGTGAACTCATGCTCCTCTCAGAACTCGGCATATTAAAATAAGTAAATCTCTGGACTGAAGCACATTTTTCACTCTTTCAATGAAACTGCTGCGCAGCAACACTGACCCCTTGTGTCTTTATCTGAAAGCGTCTTAGTATCAAACAATGTAGAAAACATAAAATTTTAAAGGACAAGTGGTTGGGATGCTCTACAGACAGACACCATTTCCAATTTGATCCAAAAGGAAAAGGGTAATCATCTAGGAAATTTAGCCTTATTTCCTCAAGCAACACTTGAAATGGGATCTATATATATGAACAAGAGATGTAAAAGTGAAGATGGAGCTACAAAAATGTGTTGGATGTGTCTTTTCTTGAAAGAATGAAATGGACTTAACTTTTAAAAAAAATTATTCTGGACTTTGTTGGGAAATATGGGGGCTTTTCCAATATTGACATGTTGAAGCTCACTTTTTCCCTTAAAAGCAGAGTGAATAAGATTTGTGTAAAAGCAAAGTGGGTATAGATATTTTGTACCTACTTGTTTTTATGTCTTGGAAGTGTAATACCTGAATTACACAGTGAAAAAAAAATACACTTGTATACAGCAGTTATGATGAGTGGAAAAGCATGTTGATTAAGTGCATTTTAGTTATCTCTGATACCTATGAAATTTTTTGGGCAGTTTGTGCCCCAAATGGGTACAATCCCATGTATGGCTCTGACTACCAAATCCAGACCAATCTACAGCAAAAGATCCATCTGCTCAACTGAGTGTAAGTCTCTACACAAATAGGGATCTCTCTTTTGGTGAAACTTAATGCTCTTGAGAGCTGCTCACCATGGAGGAAGGTCCCACCTATTCTTTAATGGTATAGAGAACAGCCAGAGAATGGCTTCCCAAGGATGCTTTATATACAGTGGGAAGTTAGCAGACACCAGGACAAACTGTATCATTCTATACCAGCTGGAGCATTTTTGGTACCTCCACTTTGTCCAGAAGACTGGCCTCATTCTCAAGAAAGCTTTTACACAAGTTTAAATCTATCTGGATCACTGTGTTTTCTAATAAAAACTTGGCTGCTGTCCTGTTTTTCTTGTTCTTGCTCCCCAAGTTTTGATCTGGAAATCACAAATTTACCATCCAAAGTTATATGTTGTCAGGAATCTTAATTACATTAACCTTATAAAAATAATTTTACCTATTTGTATATGGATTTGATTTCAGTTTACTAAAACATTGCAAGACTTAGAATTTCAATAAAGTGCTGTAAATCTACTTTAATATACTGAACTGAAATTAGCAAATTAAAGTTAAATTATGTAAATACAAATCATCCTTACATTCTGCAAATTAAACTGCAGTTGCTGCTTGTATGGTGCAAACTCCTGAGCCAGTTCATATCCTTCATGGTAAAATGTAAATAATCCTTGAAGAAAGGCCAAGAGCTGAAAAGGTAAAATTGAGAAGCATTATACATTTTTAACTCCAGGAACACTATGTGCTTTTACACTCAAAAGCAAAGTTTTACTGAGAAGGAATCCATGATGAGACCTTAAGAAAGAGAAATGTTACACACACTTTTGTGTCACGAAGCTGTAATTTCCATAATAATTTAATTCACTGTCCTAGTAATTTTATCCAGTATTTCAGCTGGAGTCTTTGCTTATAAACATTTTCCAAGTTTAAAATTTCAGAGTTCAAGAGCTTTTTCTTCAAAATATTTTTTCACTTTCTTTATAGTAATTGCTTGGGCTGTGACCTATTTTCCACAAACAAGACTCTAGAAAGTATGCTTTGGATAGGTTAGCACAACACAAGATTATTTCTTCCTGCTCTAAACAAAATGCAAACTCTATCTGGTATGTCTGTGATTGACTCCAACAGAGCCACCATAGTCTGCATATATCCAATGGAAAAGTCCTTTTAAAGTCTGCTTTAAAACAGTGTTCATGTAGTAAAAGGTGCAACTAGATTTTTATCTCTTGCATTAATGCATTCCTGCCATCTCTTAGTTTTGAAAGAGAAACATCTTCTAACATATTCTGCTTTAAATTTTAAAAGTGTTTTGACATTGCTATAAGTCACCTTACCTGCTGTTAAATAACAAGCATTTAATTTCTTATCATGGACTGCTTTCCTTGCATGTATAATTTAGCTTGCAAAAAAAAAAAAAAAAAAAAATAAAGAAAACAAAAAGAAAAAAAGAAACTAATTTGGATTTACAATACCAGAAGTTTTAACAATAAAAAAGATTTGCCTTGGTGTATTACACCATTATTATCCAGGCTACATAACTGGCTGTCCAGACTGTCCTCCGACCCAGTAAAGAACAACAGGTATTCCAGAGCATAATTCTTTTCCCTTTTTCAGACTTCTCTCTCAGGATGGGATGAATGATCCAATAGAATCATTTATCTCTCTTCATTGACTACTGAAGTAGTCTAGACTCAGGCAACAAAAATGCCATCGTTCATATTTAATGTGCTTGCTTTGTGTTAACAGTACCATAGATTATTGTAAGTGGAATAGCGTAAAGATGTAGTTTTTACTGTGTTTATATTTTCTTTAAATTTATTCTCAGCCCGACTTGAAGAAATGTAGCTAAATTGTTCTGCCTCCTCTCTCCCATTACTCTCTACGAGACTACTGAAAGCCTGTTAACCTGCCTGCTCTTTTGCTGCATTAGTAAGTTAAAGCAGTTGGAGGTGAACAGACCATCAGCATGGGCACAAATACAACAAGGTACGGCTGGGAGAAGGACTCTGACCTTGGTTTTTACTGTTATTGCAGGATCAGATGAAATAATGGCCTCATGCAGAGATGGTGAAGGCCCACGGCTGCCTAGTAAGCCAGTTATGGAGCCTGAAGAACTGAGAAGATCCTTTGACATAAAAGCAATTTTTTGTGGGGGCCTCTACAGTGGATGTGAATTCCTGAACCATATTCCACCATCAAACAATGAAGGCAATGCAGTCTCAAGCGGAGGGCTCCACATCTTGTATAAATCAATCTCAGCTTAATCCGATTCATCTGTCCAGCTGAAATCATTACCTCAGCTAAGGAGTGAACCCTGAAATTATTATTATCCAAATGTTTCTGAGGAAGGTCCAAATACAACAGTTTATCTTAAAACCCTCCAATTGTGCAAACAGAAAGAGTTCTATAATTTTCTGTAATTCTAGTTCTAAATCTGTAATTCTGGAAATAACTACTTAAAGGAAAAGAAAGAAAATTAATCTTCCTTTTTATGAATAAAGTAAAAAACACGAAAGTAAAAAATACACAAATTATAACTAAAGCTCTGCTTTGGCTCCAGTTATATGAAGCCCGTTCTCACACTCTAGATTCAGTTACTCATCAGTGTTCCCAACTACAACTTTTTCAGATGCTGCAGCACAACTACTTCTGTGCTTACTTTGACTTGTTCCAGTCAAAAGAATGCATGATTAATATAATCTGCAAGCAGGAGCCTGCTGCTAAACCCACCGCTTTCAGCTGAAGAGATAGTGCAGCAGAAACACTTAGCAAAACTGCAGCCAGATCACCAAACACACACCAAAATTACAAGAAAGAACTAGTGGGACAAAATTTCAGTATCTCAGCTTATGCCTGGCTTTTAAAGATCAGTTGAAAGAGCATTTCAGGAAAATAAGCTGTATAAATAAATAAATTCAGCTTCAATATTTGAAGAAAAACATTTTACATCATACAAAACACTTTTACAGAGTACACTGAGAAATACCAAGGAAAATATTCAACACAAGATGGCAGCAAAGCTGAATTTATCAGAAAGCAAAAATACAACAGCAGCAAAAAAACCCCACCAAAACCTAACAAAAAACCAAAAAACCCTGAGAAAAATCTGAATTCATCTTGGTTAAAGTACTTCTCAGGTATTCTGGCAGTTGTGCATTGCAGAGGATCTGGCCTTGAGGCTTTCCTGGCTAAACCTCTCTGAGCACTCAGAAATATAGGAATAAAAAGTATTATGCAAGTCCTAGATCAGCATATTTAAGCTCTGTGCTGATACGTGACACTGAAGATGGTATTCACTTCAATGTACATGTCACTAGCAGTGTCAAAACAGGAATCAGAAAATGCCCTGTGCCCAATGGGCCTGTGTTATTACGGCATCTCCAGAATCACTTCCATTAAAACACGTACAGCCACAGTATTTTATGGAAGAGATTTAACAGCCAAGGTCTTTTGCCCTAGGCTTATGCTTATAGTGGGGTTTTCTTTTTGCTTGCATTAGAATTAGCACTGCTGCTCAAGGCAGGCCCATAATTTTAATGAAATTAATATTAAACAGAACAAAAAATATTAAGAATAAGAATAGAAATGAGCTCCTTTTCTTTTCAAAGAAAATTTTCAAAATGTATTTTGAGGTGGTATTCACACATAAAGAGGTAGCTTATTTCATCAAACATCACAAAAAAACCCTGATGCTTTCGTATCAGCAATTGCTCATTTTAATAAGTGTCTTATAGTTACCTCATTCTGAGTAACCAGTTGTATCAGTAAAGACTGAGGTCTGAACTCCTTAATACAAAGCTACTCACCACACCAGAGCCATGAGGATTTCAACACAGAACCCGAAACAAAATCCAACTACTTCTTGAGACTTTATTTGTTTTTATGTAGAGCTGCTGACCTCAAGACTGCCTGGTCGTTTCATTCTCACAGGAAGAAGACTGTACTTAGGTTTCGGATAGGGAAAGAATTTAACCTTTGGCCTGCAACACATCAGCCTGAAGTCCCTGTCTCCCTGTTTTCATTTTACTTATAAGAAGATAGCACTTATTCTTCAGATTAAAGTGAACATAGTTAATAATGTAGAAAATGCAAGAAAGGGAAATTCAAATTTAACGTCCACTGTGAAGTCTCATGGAAATGTATGCAATTACAGGCAGTGTTTTTTGGTTGGCTGTTCTTTTTTTCGTCTCTTTAAATAAACATTTAAACTGACCACCCCTCACATTTCAGATGGTTTACTGCTTATGAACTTTGTGCCCTGGTTTCTACAGGACAAGGAAGTCCTGGCATCACCAAAGGACAAAGCAGAACTTTAGGAAGGTATTTGTATGATTTTAACAAGCGTAACTCCCTCAGAAACCACTGTTGGCTTGTACTAGCTTCTTTGGGATCACAAGAGAAAAGCTAGCAAGGCAGATTATTGTCATGTATTTTGCTTAATTTTTTATCCAGCTGTAAATTTGAACACTAATTTGTCCTTCAGAAGAAGTTTAAATTCATTATCTGTAAGAAAACCTGAGGGTTTTTTTATTGGAAAAAATCCAGATCTCAGAGGATTGCAAATAGGAATATGTCAGTTACTTACATTAGTACACGTTAGCACTCTGCTCAAGATGCAGAGAAAAAAAAGAAACCCAGGGCTTGAGAAGCAGCTGCAGAAGTCTACTCTAAATATTATAATCTTCTATTCCCTGTATGAGTCATTAGCATCTGTACCTTAAAATCTTTCCCGAGTCTCCTCCAGGTGAGAACACACTCCGCTTTTACTGACTTCCACTGTCCTAGTTGTAACACATCTGGCAATTTTTGCTAGGTTACTTTTCTCACTCTGGTTCTCAGACTGTCTATATCCTTTGGCATACAAAAACTGAAGGTCTTGAAAGGATGTTCAATAGATCATTTCAAGTTCTATTCCCACATCACGAACTTATCCTTCTTTTGCATGGACATCACAGCTTCCTCCTTCACTGCACTAACAGATTTATTTTGTTAAACTTTCCTTCAGTAAGTCTGTTAGCAAGATTAGAGAATTATTATACTGAGAATTATTATACTGAGAATTATTTGAAGACATGACACTGTACCACAGTGCTGATAAATCAGAGGCATAGGCAGCACATACACTGGAATGACCCACAACCATCAGAGCTCCTAAGGAGGAATGTCCACATAGACACACCAACAGGCATCTTCTGCCATATACACATTCATAGAGCAGAGGAAAATTAATAACACTACAATTCTTTTGATACTTGATTTCAAAGTGTTAGGCTTTGTCCTTATCTAGACCTTTCATCTCGGAACACGCTCATACTTCCAACAACACTTACATAAACATGAATTTTAGAAAGCCTATTTTGAAGTCTTTGGGGGTTTTTTTTGTTTGTTTATTTTTTGGGTTTTTTTAATCTCATGGTATTGCTGATTTGTTTTTTAATTTACTTTTTCACATAAAGCATATTTTGCCTTATGGGTTTTAGCAAGTGCTCTTATTTCAGCATGTTGCAGGCAACAGTTTATAAAAAAATTTAAGAATTTTGAAGATGCAAAATTTTATAACTGATATTATAATTTAAGCTCCATCTATATCCAAATTGATTATAAATAAATTCACACCCAAAGTCAGAAGATATTACTTGCAAGGCCTATCATTACACAGACACCAGAGTATTTCCTGCACCTTCCCCCAGAACATCAAGTATGTCATACTGGGCTGGAATGCCTACTGATCTGAGACAGTATGGAAACAGAAACACTTAAAAGTAAAATTTACCTATTTTAACTATGTGCAATTGCACAATATTTTCCAATGTACAAGTCTTGTCAATACAGAAAGTTTTTATTACATTAAAGAAGCATAAAATCTTCTGTACTAGGGTCAGAGCTAGGTCAAGATTGCTAGATTTTTCCAGGATGTGAGAGTTTTGCAGAAGGAGACAGAGAGACACACTCTGGATTAATCTGTGACAGGTAGAAAAATGTTCTTATTTAGGAATCTGAGCAAAGTTTTAGTCTCTAAGATTTGGCAGCTGTATGCCATAAAGATAGGATTTCTGTAAGTACTGCTTGCTGAATCCAGGTTCATTAGTTTGCATCAATGTCAAACATTCACTGTACAATACTCTTATCTCATGGAAAGAAGGCATCTGAGAAGCTCTTCTTGGTGACATGGGGTGTTAGAGATGTAATTCAACCCACTTCACAGTCAAGAGTGCTGCTTCAGTAGTTACAAGGAAGCTGGGAGATGGTGTGGAGAGAAAGTTACACTTGTCATGTTCCTCGACAACCAGCACTCTGCTGTGCTCAATGTGCTTAATGGGAAAGGACACATGGCACTGGAAGTTCTCTGCCAAGGGTTATAGGTACTAACTACATCAGGCAACTGGCAAGCTAGGCCTCTCTGTATGACATGAACTGCTACTTGGCCACAGAAATATGCTAGCATATCATACTACAAAAGCATATCATGCTTTTGGTACTGAATGATGAAGAAGAGAGTTAGAAGTGGGGGATGGAAACACAGTTCAGAAGGAAACCCAGACTTAAATATGGACATTGAAACGCAACTCTGTCTTACTCTTTAATGGCATGTGACATATGCTTTCCTTTACATGCAAAGTAAACTAAAGAAAAATGACTATCAATAAAAAGACAAACTTACCTATCCTACAGGAAAACTGATTTTTCACTTTACTTCATGTGTGACTCAGTACAATGTCTGTGTATATACTGCCTACCCAAAATATTTAAATTAAAAAACTGGCTCAAAATTTAAGCCATTAAATCATGGTATTAGGAAACATCGATTATGTGTTGCACAGACACAACATTACATGATGTCCCATTAAAATGTTACACGCACTTCAAGTCATCAGACATTTCACTTCACAGTAGATACTAAACTCTTACATAATCCTTCAATAAACATGGAAAGTGCCCAAGCCAAGATCTTAATATCAGTCTAAATACAAAGAACCTGCATTCAAAATTTAAAAAGGAAGCAAAACCACTGATATTTTAAATTCAATTTTCAGCTTTAATTGAATGCATTCTAAAGAAAATAAAACATAAAACTTACGGGTTCTACAAATTCAAATTTCTTTTTCTCTTGTACTTCTTGGATTTTAAAAACATATTCTAATGATGCTTCATAAAAGTTCTGATGTTCTCTGTCAATCTGTGTATCTGCCTAAAAGAGAAAATTGAATATGGACATTAGTTCAGTCTCGTTATTGCTTTTAAAACAGGTTATGTCATTAGCAAACAGATTACTTTAAAAGTTTAATAGAGTTCAGTTTTCTTACTGAAAATTAGAATATCTACTTAAAAAAGCTAAATGCAAATTCAAGAAGTTAACATTACACATTTCAGTCTATGCCTTTTACTTGCTTTTTTTTTGGTTTCTTCTTTCTTTTTGCTCTTTAATATTCTAGTTCTTAGGAGAGCCTGGAGGGAAAGAAAGGTGGCAGCAGGTACTTGGAATATGTAAGTTTAGAAAAGGAAAGAGAAACAAGCAGTGTAGGAAACAAGGACAGACAAAAAGATAATTCTTTCTATTGAAATATTCAAGTATCATATTCAGTGAAATTGTATCTATTTTTCAGGTTCAAATATCTTCCCAAAAATGTATTTTCTTTCTTAAATAGGCTGTCTTTAACAATGTCATCTTGCAACTTATTATTTTATAATATGAGTCATATGTTCTTGGAATGTAAATATATTTAAGTCCCTAACCTCATAAATCAAATGTATTTCAAGTTCTAATTTTCAAGAGACAGAAGTAAAAGGCAATACGTGTCAGAAATACCTAATACCACCCAACGTGGAGATCCAGTATCAGAACAGTGTCTTCTTCCTAAATAGCTAAAGAATTAACTCTTATCAGCTCATAAAGAGTAATACGCTTTTATCCTCAATTTAAACAAGCCACAGGAGAGGGAACTAACAGACAAGCAGTGTAGCATATAGAAAATGTTTAAAGAAGACATGCAGATTCCATTTTAATTCATCCTCCTTTGTAATAAATCATTTTCTCAAGCAAATCCCTTATGAGCTGTATTAGTTAAATTTTGCTCTTTGGTCAAAATATTACCACAGATTAAAAATATGAATAAGATCACTCCACCTAGTTTTGATGTTTGTCAGTTAAAATATAGGAGGATATTTCTGTATATTTTCTAGTTGAATTCTAGCATTAAAAATAACAAATGTGGGGAAATTGGGAAAGCTTGATGTTGTCTTCCCTTGACAACCAACTATAAACCAGCAAACACATCATAAAAGAGATTTAGTACTTTCAACAGTACAAAAGCAAAAAGTCATTGTTTTCCTTCAGGCAGGATTTGGCCATCAATAGCACCATATATATAATTAAGATTGCTTCTCTACTCAAGGACAAGCTACTATTGTGATTTGGCTGTACAGGCACTTAACAATATTGATCTACCTCCCTAGCCCAGTGTTCTAACGCTACTTCAACACACGGGCCTCAAGGATATGTTTCAAATCATTCAGTACCAGCATTTCCTTCTCATGTCCATTAAAAAAAAAAATCAGTAAACTAATAATATGAAGCTGAAACCAAGCACTCAAAATCCCAATAACAAACTGCTCTAACTCAAAATTAACTCTGCCATTTGCTATTCATATAGTGTGTTTGGCTACTGTTGGCTAGTGTGTTTGGCTATCCTGTTAACAGTTTTATTTCACAAAAATAATCTATCACTAAGACAGTGCTACACAGCTAATCACAAGCAGTTGCCACCACTTTGGGACGTGATTCAGCAATGCCTTGCTCACACAAATGCCATCAAAAAGCACTTGAAACAGACCTCAGCTCCCTCTTTTAATTGTACGTAAATAATGAAACACAGTTTTAGAAATCATCTCCTGTAGGCTTCACCTCAGAAAAAGTATTTAAACACCTAATTAAATCTATCCCTACTCTGAACAGCATTTAAACAGGTTGCAATTGTAATACTTACAAAAACCAAATGCAATCTCAAATATGTTTTAGGGCCATAATCACCACCAGTGAACAGGGACTAAATCAGAATTCCCCAAATATATATTCTGTAGAAGTTTATGAATTTGTTTAAACACCAAAGGATTCAGATTAGTAAGAAGCACTTAGAAAGTGATCTTAAAGTTTCAAAAGCTGAAAGTATTGTCATGCTTTTCTGTGACTTCAAACTGCATGTAAAAAATAAAGATATCTGAGGGACATGATTTTGAGTCTCTACCTGTATGATATATAGTTACAGGGAGTAATATTTTCATTGATATAGGCTATCACCTCAATATATATATACCAGAACTTCACTTAAGCTTGGAGACTGATTCCAGAACGCATTTCAGAGAAAGGAAATTAGAAGTTTATTAGATTTCTCACATCACTCAACACTGTCCATTTTCTCCTCCACTGTAGGCTTCTGTAGGCAGTGAAAAGAAGCTACCATGAAATTTCATTTTGATGTTAAAGATAAAAAGCCAGTCACCTGTGTAAACTGCACCAGTAGTCTTGCAGGCTCTTAAAATATCCAGCATATTTCAGTTAGGTGAATATATGCAAACTACTCTCTACAGAATATGTTTCTATCATCAAACTTCAGATGCCTAATTAAGGAGGTCCCAATTGCACTCAAGTGAGAGATGTAAAAGGACCCAACAGAGTACAAGATCTTTGCTCATCCCAGTACTCTTTAACCCACATAATGTGATGAGGTATCAAGAAACCTCATCAATTCAAGGAAATAGTATTTTTTTTCCCATGCAGCAGTCAAAAAATGGTATTTCCAGCTCCTTGAATGCATGATGTTGGCAGGAGGCATGGACTTCCCACCTCCTGCCCTGGGCACCACAGCCCCAGCTGCCAGCACTGCTTGGCTCTTTGCTCGTGCTCTGCTGTGGGCTGCTCCAGCAAACTCCATCCTGGACATACAGGCTATAAATGGGGCTCACCCAAACCACTCAAGATACAAGTCAACAGCTATGTTGGATTTCAGGTCACAAATGGAACTTGGCCTCCTTTTACTTGAAAGACAGACACGGGCCAAAAGTCTCCCAGGTTAACAATTTTGGTACTGATTTGCTATTGTACCTTCTACTTATGGTGGGTCTATGTTGCTGATTCAGCACATCTATAGCTGTAGAAAAGTGAAGACAGAAATGGCAAGTTATGCCATCCTTTACAAGAGAGGCATTTAGAAATCAGAAAATCTCAGCCTCAGTTACAAGATTTTAAATCCAGATAGGTCACCTAAGGACACACTGGCAAAAATTATTCTGGTTTTCCATTAGTTTATAGGCATGAGCCAAATCCACTATTATTCTACCATAATTTACTAGATCTACCGTTGTTACTTTGCACTTCAGTTGCTGCTTTTAGGCTGTAATTATTCTCAAGCCTCAAAAGTCAAATATTTTATTTATTTTGTTTTGCTTCTATTCTAGAGCAAATTAGTGTATAAGTTCACTTTTCCACAACTTGGTAAGAATTTATTTTTTTTTAAGCTAGGGCTTAGCCTTAGAGAGAACTGCTTCTTCATCAATACATAAAATATTGGGGAAAAGTGAAAGCTCCGACATACAAGTGGAACAATTAACCAATCCTACATAACTAATGTCTTATCCAGATTGATTATTATATAGACAGCAATAGCAATTCAGGCATATAGACATTATTAGAATTTTTTAATTTCGAAGCCTTATTTTATTTGAATTACAATATTATTGGTAAACATAAAACCCCCCCCTATGATGTGATATGAGTGATGGTCACACCTTTGGTGAAAATTTCATCTGCAAATTAATCCCCATGATTTAAGAGTCACCATGACAACAGTAATACCATCAAAATTATTTTTAACTACTTTTGGCACAATTCCTAAAGTGTCATTAATATTGTATTGCTGGGTTTATTGTAATTTGCTTCAAAGACAAGTCATTTTCATATTTACCAGCATACTGAAAAGCCCTGGAATCCCCCTGTTAAACTACAAGTTTTCATGGGTTTGGTTTTTTTTAACAGAAAATAATTAGCTCTACAGACTCTTCAAAGCTGAAGTTCTAGATACAATTTCAGAGCAATTTCAGGTGCTGCGATCTCAGAATAAGATGAAAAAGAGGAAAAAGACACAGAAAAGAGGATCATTAAAGTGATCTCAGTTCAGTCTTCTGGATTAGAATTTATGTGAAGTAGAAGTGCAATTTCATCAGTTAATATATTAAATAGCAAACCTAAAAGCAATTAATTAATTGGCTTTCCAATATTCCACATATAGCTTATAAAACTCACTTCTATTGTACTAATCCAATTCCATTGTTGCAACCAATAAATATTAGCTGTACTTGAAATACATAAAGTTGCAAACATAGAACATTGCTTTGTTCAAATATTTAACTCCTATTTGTGTCTTATTCATCCCAGTCAAGAATTTATAGTCACAACAAGTACGACTACCAGAAACCACCACAATTTCACATTAATAAAATATAGCATGTCTTGAAGAGAACCAGTTTGTTATCATAGTTTCTATGCAAATCAGAAATTAGGTAAGAGTGTGTTCAGCTCTTACATCTTGCAAGTGAGATTCTTTCTTCTTGGCTGACAGATTTAGATGCTTCTCTAAGATGGAATAATATTTTTCACTTTCCTTGTCAAACTTCTTCTTCCCATCCTGAAAAACAAAACATTCCTAAGTAAAATATTTGACTAAATATCACAGCTAACTTAAATTAAAAGAAGTAACAGGTGCCAAAATATGCCTCATTATAATACCACTTTTTGTCAGTTCCAGTATTTTCAAGGTTTAATTCTGAATTGGACCTAAACATAGTAGGAGAACTGCTTCAATTATTAAAAGCAATAGTAAGTAGGATTTTTGCCATAAATAACAAACTCATACAACAGACACACATGGTTTCCTATAGTAAATATATATGAGATTTTATATAAAAGGTATCTTTTTAAGCAGACACTTAATATAAAATAATCTTCCCAAAGTTCTCTAAGTGTGCCTAACTTCCACACCCTTTTCACAAAAAAAAAAAAAACCCCAACAAAAAACCCCCAAAAAACCAAACCCACAAAAAACCTCCAAACAAACAAAGAAGCCCCAGCACCTCGCCCAACAAACAAAAAAAACCCAAAAAAACCCCAAAACAAAACATAAAACACTGAAGAGGACATAGGTGATTATGAAAAATGTGATACAGATACAGGCCTATTCTTTGCATTTAATACTAATACGCTTATTTTCCACCCACGCTGCTAAAATATGAGGATGGTGGAAAAGCATATGTGTGGTTGCAAAAGGAAATTGGTCCAAAAGTCTGTTTCCAATAATATTTCAATGTGAATATTTAAGCTTGTCTCATTTAAAAGTTATCCTGTCTTTTTCCTTTCCTGCTCCTCTTTGTTTTTCCCATCATGTGCAGCCAATCCTCACATTTCTACCGTAAAACTATTTTGATACATAATACAAAAGAAAGCTACTATTTTGATTAAATTAAGAAACATCTTATTTTCTGCAAACAATTTCAGAATTCATACTTCAAAACTTTTAAAACCTGTGGTTCTGAAATTTAAATCTGAAATTTAAGAAAAAGATAGGTTTCTCAAAAGCTTTTCCATCTTTCAAGGAGTGCAAAATTTCAAGAAATAGGAGAACAGATTGAAGTTGATATCCCATCAAAGTATTATTAATGATAAATATATAACTTTTAATTCCAAAATTGTATATTCCTTAAACAAAAGCAACTTTCTGCCAGTGATTTTTATAATCTTGGTTAAGTCCTAATGTTTAACAAGTTGAATATTTTGAGAAAACAAAAAAACCTTCAAGACAGTCCTACTTACACATGTGCAAAAGCTATTAATGATAGAAATACTAATTACTGGACATCATGCATGTTACTACATCAGGTCATTTTAAGAACTGTAGTGATTCTCTTCTTGACCCTTTTCTTCCTAGAAATTTTTATATACAAAAACAAATAACTAGCTCACATTTTAGCACCACCCTCTTTTTCTTAGTCTTATGTGAAAGTCAGGTCAGTCAGAGAAATAAGAAATAGGTGGAAGATTTTAATGACATGAATTAAAACTTATCAACCAGCTGTAACAACAAACCACTTACTGATTAGCTCCAGTGATTAAAGCTTACAACAGTAATTATACCAGATAGTAAAACACATCATATACTTTCCATCCTGCAAAAAGTTCAAATATATTTAGTATGAAAAATATGAACAATGTTCCCACTACTTCACAATGGAGATATCTTCAAAAGGCACCAGAAGGAAAAGAAGGCACTTGACCCAAAATATATTAAATAACAACAATACAGAATAGCAAGTGAAAAGAAGCTATAAGAATTATCTTCAAAAATCTTTCCCAAATACATTCTTAAAAGAGAGAAGGCAGGCCAGAGTTGTGGCAAATAACATTTGAGTCAAGAAATCAACTTCTGTGGGACTGAAATCGTAAGTCAGTTCCACAGCCAGTTTTATTGGAGTACGATGAATCAAGAGCCACCTGTGTATCTCAATAGCACCTTTGGTCCCAAACAGAAATTCAGTTCAGTTTATCACTAATGAAAGGTGCAGTTAGTTACATATTGTCTTATCTTCTGAGACAGTGATGTTATGTGCCAGACTAGAAATATGAACCACATTATTTTAAAATCCAAGTGACAAAGGTGTCAAAGTCATCAGCTTCAGGAAATACTGAAATTAGGGGAAAATTGATGCAATGAAAAATGTCAAGAGAATTAATTTTTAGGTGTTTTCTTCCCTATGTAATTGTAAACTGGGAGTTTGCCTGATTACAGTATTTAAGCCTTTGGTCACAAGCTACTGGAGTTCAGTGGAGGATACTCTGTCCACTAGACTACCTACCTCAGAAGGTAACTTGACAAAGCCTTTGACAATGATGCCTGGGTGCTGAAAGCACATACTGCACATTTGGACTTCATATTGTGCTTGCCTGTCTCAGACATCAGACCAAAGGAATGAGCCAAGGAGCCATGGACAAAGATCCCGCAGGATTACTTATTTCAGACTGGGATCACCCAGCTCAGACAGTTCTTCTATCCTTCCTTCCTTCCCTATGAGATTTATGATACGAACAGTAGGTATTCATCTTGCCTTGTGAGCTATTTGTCTCAGAACCAAGGTGATCAATAGGTAATGAATAACCCAAAGTCTGGTTGGCCACCTGAGCACACGTTGACACTAACATAACTTCTATGAACAAGAGCTGGAAATGAGTCTAAAGTCCCATCTGCCCAGAGACAGTCAAAGAAAAAGATATGACACCAGGACTTTGTCATCTGAAATACCTACATACAGCACATCAAATACAGGTCAATGCTAAGAAGGAACCGTTGATACACCTAATGTGGCTCTAATTGCACTGAACCCAATTGCTTTTATTTTCTGCTATGATCTGTAACAAAACCTGTGAATTACGTATCACATTCTCTCTTTATATGTAAAAAGAAAAACAAAAAAATAAATGATCACATCTAAACAGATAAGCCTCCCCTGCCTGCCAAGAAGAAATAAAAAACAAGTTCAAATAAATTAATTGTGGTTTTAAGGCATATTGTATCTCATGCGAAGCTTCATAAACATCTTCATGGCACCATCCATAAGGAAACATGGAATTTGAAGGCTCTCACGGTCTTCTGCCAGTCCTCTCCCAGACTGCACTTCTACACTGCCACAGATCAGCTCAGCCACTGCCTCCATAAATTTTTATACCTTAAAGAGAAAATTACAAACTGGAGCTTGACTGACACCAGGACAACTTCTGGCCCAAGTGCAGTGTTTTCAGAGACAGCACATCTGATCAATTTCTTCCTCCTTTTCCAGATCTTAACTTAACAAGCCCTTCTTCATTCAGAGATATAAGTTGACAAAGTAAAAAGACTAACAGAAGTAAACTGTGAATAAAGATGTCTTGGCAATTTGGACTGCATTAGTGTCTTTACCCAGTGATATTCCTGGGAATAAGTTTACAGCAGGACAGTGTTTCTGGCATTGCTCTGATTACTCAGACATGTTTCTGGGAAAAGTATAAAAAATACTGGCCCCAACAGGTGAGTGAGTTTCCTTTGCTTGGAAGGTCCTCCACTGTGCCAATAAACCCCACATATCTGGATGTACTGAAGCCTCTGAAATCTGTTTACTTAATAAAAATAGATAAAAAAAAAGATACACTCAGAAGCAGGTGATTCATGTTCTGGATGAGAACAACCACTTCAGTTTATGCCAAAATAGCTCCAGTCTCACACACTCGGTCAGTGACTCACAGCACACAGGCGCATCACATCGTAAGTGGAGTCACAGACTCAGCTTATTCCAGCTGTAGCCTGTTCTTCTGCAGCCCTCAAAACACTCTTACACACAGCCACTGCCCAAATGAATTATCTGAATCCTGATCCCAGCAATCTGTGCCCATAAGACTGAGAAATCTATTTTTTTACATACTAGGAGGTTTTCAAAGAAAGTTTCAACACAAAACTATCTCCTCAAAGTTTAGGAGGCAGGTGATTATTTTTGCCTAGATTTCACAAACCCCAAGAAGAAGAGATGTGGTTGATAAGAAAGCCTGTGGTTGAAAGAAAGAACAGACTGCACCAGCCATGACACAAAGCTCAAGGCACGTGGCCATAAGGAAGATGCTAATTCCTGACCTCTGTACTATCTCTTATTCCCTTCAGATTCCAGCTTTCTTTCATCATTCTTGCACATCTTTCCTACAAGTAAAACTCATCCTTTCTCTTTGCCCTGGAAATGTATCAACCATTTCTTTCAAAATATCAGCTAGAACATATGAAAAAGACTCCCATCCAGAAAATCCATGTGAGATGACAAGGAAGGTGCTATAAAAAAAATCTAAGCACAGAAAAGAGAAATTATGTAATATTAATCCTTGGCGTGTTTTACAGTGATGTATAAGTCATCAACACCTTTTGTCTAGACTAAGTCCTGAAGACTCTAAACACTGTAAATGTCACTGTATAGTTATTTAACCATTCTCAGGTGTGTCAAGCCTTAAATCAGTCCAAAAATATTTACAGTTTGAAATGCTTCAAATTTCTAGGAACTCCATTAGGAAAGCCCTTAACCACACACTAGGCTTAGAGCATTTAATGGAGCCTTACTAACTGCCAGTACCCTCTTGAGAGACTTAAGTAATGTAATACTGGATCCAGGTTTAATTCCTGGTTTTATTCTCTCTGTTCAGATTGCTTGCATAGTTTTATTTCAAAACTGATTAGGCAATCTCCAAGAAAATTATCTTTTCAGAAATAAATTTTGCTTGAGATACTTCTAGTTATAGGCATGACAGATAGAAATTTAACTCAAAAGGTGTTCTTGTATTCCTCTTGTTCTACAAATACTTATGGCTTTGAAAAGTCCAGACATCAATTGCTGAGAAGTTCAAGTGAGTCAGATAGTTTTTCTCCTATTCAGAAAAAATTTTGATAGCATGCTGTAACTAATCATATATGTGCTACAAATCACCAGCATGATTCCTACAAATTTTACCCACTAGCTGTATGTTTAGATATAAAGTAGAAATAGTTGTTATATTTTGGAGTTGACTTTCCTTTTCCAGAGGAAACATCAAGAAATCTGGTATTTTTATAATGGTCTATCACTACTTTGTGTGCAGTATTTAATGTCAAAATTGTTACATGTATATTCAGAATTACTGAATAATAAATTATTATTTATGCTGAGTAAGTATTCAGCGTAAATTATTCCTCTTTATTTTTCCAATAAGAGGCTCTGCCATCCTTCTCATTCACTTCCCTTTTTTTAGATGCAATAACTTTTGGTGTTATATTTATATACTAGCTACATCTTGTATCTGTCCATAAAAAAATTTTTAAACTCTTTGTTTGTTAAAAAATTAATATTTTACATTTTAACATGCTAATCCTTAAAAATCCCCACCAAAACATTATCCTTGTTGAAACCATAAAGTAAACATGTTTTGCAAGAAATTATTTTAAAAGGATCAAGAAAGGAAATTAAACCAGAAACTATTGCAAATAAACTATTTGGAAAAAAGATGTCAATACCTTTAAAATAAGAGAATACCTTAATTAGAAAGCAAGTGAATATTGTGAAACATGGCCATGATGATTTTTGCTCTTTCCCTCATCCAGAATTAGTACATATTTTTTTCACCAACTCAAGCTGAGGGGTAGAAACTGGCACAGAAACACAACAGTAAGACTTGAATATAGATCAGGTCAGACACATTTGTCAGTGGAGAAGCCTGAAGGCAACAGAGAACTCCACGGAGATCAATAAAGTCAAATTCCTTTTCTTTCTGTTTGACAACAACTGCAAAAACATTGATTTTTGCAACAACAGACAGGAAATGGTTCATTGCTAGAATGTTAGACTTCAAATATATTTTTTCGAAGCCACATTTTTCATTACCTCCAAAACAAAAATTCAAATTGCATTTCTACAAAGTTAGTGGGATTTTGTTTGGAGTCGTATGTTTGGGGACCATGTCTTACTAAATAGCAGGACAAAAAAAAAATAGGACTGTAGTCTAGAAAATAAACTAAACATAGTTTTGGAAAGACTGATTTGAGCTAAGATCCTATGGGCTTCTTGGAAAATGTAAAATCTCGGAGTCTCACAACTTCTCCTTTGAAGACAAAAAAAGTAAATTCTCCATCCACTTTATGTTGCTTGAGGTTTTGTTGAGCCTTCTCATGGAAGTAGTTGGTGAGTTGCTGGGTTTTGGTTGGTTTTAATGATACTGAAATTATCATTGGCATCAAAGAGCACAGAGTGCATTTTGATAGATGTCTGGATGGGAAGGATTTCTTTTTGATAGAAATTTTGATTGTTTTGTGAATGCCAAGGGTTCAAGATAAAGTTAAAAGCCACAAGCTTTTTTCCCAGAAGAAAAAGTTAAAAGGTAATACAAAAGTCCTTCCCTCCTCTTCTTCCTCCAAAACAGAATTTAATGTATTGTTAGGCTATAGGGTCTCCCCAAATCCATAAGAAAGTCAGAAAGGTTAAAGGACATGGTTTATGTATTGTTAGCAAATAATATGAAGTGAAGCAAATTTGTACCATATTTCATAAAGAAATCTTTGTTGATCAACATAAAATAGGGTTAATACAGTCATAAATTATGTCTTATGTTCCTTATAACTGCTAGTAAAAACACTTCCAAATTGAAGCAGAATGCATCATGTAGAAAATTAAATGTCCAAATGACTATAAATCTTAAAACCAATTCTTTACTAAAAAAGAACAACCATATGCAAACCATGATGATCCAGAAAACAATATAGTGTAAGACACAAATAATTATAATAAAAAGAACATATTGCAACTATGATGTATAACAAGGCAATAAACTGGGGAATACAAGACTGCTTAGCAGCATTAAAGCTATGAAGACAGATATTAGAAACTGGCAGTTTAAAAAATAACCTCAATTACAATCAGGTAAGGAATACATAAAACTGAAATATACTTGAAACAACCCAAAACTAATTTAAGTTTAACTGGAGTTCACATCTGTGTAAAAAACTGAATAACCCTGCAAGAGATAATTTACTTTCAGGTTCATAAACTTCTGAAGAAAATTTTCTTTTCCTTCTGTAATGCCTTTGGAGATCCAAGTATCAGGTACTTTCAGTGTATCCTGGAAGAGGAATATCCTACAGCCATTTCCTAATAATTCCCTATGTAAAACATCCCATCAGATGTTTCCAAATTAAAAAGCAGATACTATTGAATGAGAAAATGTGTTTGTAGTATGTCATTTGTTTTTCTCAAAAAAATTTCCCTCTTGAAATGGAAACAAAAATATTAGAAGTTCCCAGCATTGCTGTGAAAAGACATGCAAACCTGCCAGGTCACAAAGCAGGACATATTAGACTCCCTGTTATTCAGCTGCAGAGCTGTCTCGAGTTTATGGCATTTGCTGATTCCAGGAGTAGCTGCTCTGTGTCTGGGAATCTGCTAAATCCCTGCCCAAACAGCAGGACTGGTAAGTCTACACACGTAATCTAGTTTTATTGCTTTACTGTCTATTAAATATGAAGTATTTTTGCTGGAATAGCTTACTTAGGATATTATCAAGTTACTGCTTAAATCATACGGAGAAGCACCCTAGAACAGAAGAAACTGATGCACTTTTCTCTGCATCAGGTTTAGGATAGCCTTCTAAAGTATTTTATCATAACAGGAAGAGTTTTGTTCCTGTACAAAACCTTGTAACTTTAAATTATTTCAAAAAGAAACTTAGCTATGCTCTTTAGGAACTCATGACGAGGTCATTTCATCTGCACAGTTAGCAACATCTTTGCTTTGTGGACTTCAAGCAAAGATAAAGAAAAAAAGCTGCAAAGAACATAACGCCATTCAAATAAAGCAATTCCAACAGACATGCTTAAAACTTCACACACTCACTGCTTTATTTTAAAAGCTGCAGATAAAAATATCTCTTTCTTAACCAGTAATTTCTTTTTTAAAACACTCTTTGAGAATCTCCCATCTATGCCAACCAATCAGCCAACATCACTGATCTCAGCTTGCCAGCAGCACATTCAGCACCACTCATGGTCCCAGGGCACCTCCGACGTCATCGCAACAGGACTGCAATGATGACCTGAGGAAGAACTTGAGGCGTGTTATGAGAAATTTTTTAGATTAATACACACAACTGGAAACTGTGCTGCTTACAGATATTTTGGGGAAAAGAAAAAAAAAAAAGGAAACAGTCTGAGGTCAATGTCAGAAGTGATTTTGCTTTGTTTTGTTTTGAAAGCATCTATTTTCAGAGTCCCTTTTACAACACTGATAAAAGAACACAAACTATCACTCTGGGGTGAAAAGTTATGTCTCCCCAGTGGCGCTGTTAAGCTCAGCCAGGGCTCTGAGATTACTTCTTGGGAGTGGGTGTTTAATCTTCTCATCAAGAAAAGAATCTGAGACCACCCCTTCTTGGCAAACTCCACAGGAACAAATGGTTCTGTGGTAGCTACTACAATCTGACAGGTCCTGAAATTAAAAAAAAAAACCTGCTTTATTTGAATTTCTTGATGCTCCCACATCTACCAAGACACAAGTTCCAAGCAAAAAAAGTTTCAAGCAGTGATGTCCATTTTTGTTACAGTACAGAAGGGATACTTCCCAGATACTATCACCACTTCACTTTGGAATAGAGCTATTCCTGAGTTTGCTTTACCAAAAGCAAAGTTGCTATATTGGTAGGAGATTCAAATTCGTATATTCCCAGGCCCCTGTAGAATCTGCTGCACAGATAGAACAAGATACTGGATGAAGGGAAACCTATGGTGATACAGCTGATCAAATGATTTTCTATCTAGAATGGAAAAAGGCAACTCCACCATATGTATGGAATGAAGACACACATCATCTGAGAAATGTCCAGACAATGCCCAAACTGTAAGTATAACCATAACTATTTTTATGCTGTTAAGTACACCATGAAACAAAGGGGAGCAATGCAGAAGGAGATCTTAATTTTCCCCCAAACTGCTAAAGAAAACCCCAACAGGTAACAGAATAAGATTAACAGATGAATTCATACCCATGACTTAAGTATTAAGTGTTCAGTACAGCTGTGGCACTGTACAACACCCACAAGCACAATTCTGAAGTAATCTCTGTAGGGTAAGAGAATGCAGCTGCCTTTGTCAAAACATAATGAATTTGTTTTTGATAAAGGATGCTAAAATTCAGGATGGAGTATAATTTTGAACAGGGCCAGGAAGAGCAGGGGACAAGGTGCCTTTGAGCTAATGAATGAAGATTGACACCTTGTGCAGGGAGCAGAATACTAAACTCTCTGCTTCTGTGTCCAGTCCTGCTCTGTGCCTAGGCAATTGGCCACTTCCTCTATTTCTCTTAAATCCTTCTTGAGACTTTTAAAGTCTCATCAACCACCTTGAGACCTGATTTTCAGGTGTGGAACATGATCCTGTCCACGTTGTGGCCAAGAGAAAGGCAAGAAAGATCATAACATGTGAGTAGAGCTACTCCACTCTATTTGCTAAATCCTCCACGCCCTCAAACACTCACTAAGAAGTTTAGTTCCTCTGTGAGCTGGAAATTAAGTTTGAAGGTCAGTATCTTTGTTCATACTTTTGATCACAGCTCAGGAGTCTAGTAGGATTCTAGCAGCTGTGCAGGGTCAGGATGCAATCTTCTGAGTCCTTCCTGTGACACACACTACAACAGGCTGCAGCAGATTAGCAAGAAAAAAGCCTTTATTTCATTAGAAGATCCAAGTTTTCTTGCATTTTTATGTTCTTTCGTCCTCTTCCAGTGAAAAGGCTAATACTAAGTTTTTATTTTTTTTTTTTACTAGCTGTAGATTTTTTTTAATGGTTCTTCTTGCCAAGACAGGTACACTTTATGCTCATTTAAACAATTCCACCAATTAACACATTTATTCTAAGCCTTAATTCTTAAATGTTATGGCAGAATAGTAAATTGTTTTCCAATTTACTACAGGAAACTAATTTATTTCGCCTTAATTTATATCTGTTTTCTTTACAATGCAAATTAGAATCTTATTAAACTGCAGAAAAAACACAGCTTCAGAAACTGGTATTAGTCAGTGAGCCAGTTAATCACACTCACTTATAACAGAGAGACTGCATTTAACAGAATTTATTAAAACTGATGATGCACATAACATTAACTGTTTTCCTCACAAACACCTGTAGTTAACAGACTGAAGTATCAGTTTTTAATCTCTGTGTCCATAATCTTTTAGGTATGAGATGTGAGCTTTCACTCTCATTTTTTGAAATACACTAGAAGTGAAACAAGCTTTTAGGATTATTGTCTTTTTTTGTTGTTTTTTCTGTTAACTTCCTAAAAGCTTATGAACTTTGAATGAAGCAGTAATTGAACTGAAGCAAACCGCAATGAGAAAATAATTTTCATTTGTTTCACCTGCGTAACAGCAAGAGCTGTCCCAAGAGGACCAGCTGCTTCAAAAAAACTTTAGGTGCAGGTGTTCAGCCAGTGTTATCTCCCAGTTTAATAGCTTGCCTCTGCACAGGAGAAAGCAAGACTTTCTTAGAGGAAATATATGCATACTGGGCTCTTCACCACTGTTTTTGAAATGTTCCAAGTATTTCACATACACAAATGTAGGAAAAGCAATAGCTAGTCATACTGGCATTACAATTATTTTGTTTGTGGCAAAAAAAGGTCTTTTGCTGCTTGATATTTCCCTACATTTATTTGAATAAATAAGGGAAAATAAATACATTTGATCTATTTAAAAAATAATTTTATACAATACATATTCATCAAATGCAAGCTCTGATTTCAGAATTCTTGCATTCGTTAATATTAGTTTAAATAAAATATCAGATTAAAAAACATATATGGGATTATTTCTCAAATAAAAGTGCTCTAGGACCAAAACCTTGGAATGAAATGTATTTGTAAGTGCAATTGCCAACTTGCACAGTACAAAAACTTCAACCAAAACTTGAAGGTTTATGTAAGTAAAAGTAAAGCTGAAGAGAATTTGTACTTCTCTAACTACCAGAGACAGATGCCTATTAACCTATAATACCTAAAGAGATTGCCATGAGTTATTTATCAGTATAGCCGATTTTTTGGCATACAGCTGTCTCATGACCATTGAGTAGCCTCAGTTCCTCAGGCTCAGTTACTTCATTTTGTTTTATTCCCACTCCTCCAGTCATCCTCCTCTATCTCAGCAACCTATAGCAAAACCAGCAGATTTTTTTTTACCTGGTCATTACCAAAACCAAAACAACAGACTGATCTCAAATTGCCCCATGGGATCTTCTAAAAGGTGACTTCTCTCTAACCAGACAGTCTCTTCTATAAACAAAACTCACTGCCCTTTTCCCATGAGCTAGTTCCTCTGACAGACTGGGTTTCTCACACTAAGCCCCATCTAAACTACATTACAATGACTCATGTAGAGTGTTATAAAAGCCTGGTTGAAACAGAAAGAGGTTTGATCCCCTGCATTTCCTTGCTTACAGAATAAGATATTAAAAATTATATCAGGTAACTGGTATTAACCATTTTTGAGAAACTGTTAAATTTTAACTCAAAATATTTGGCCATCAATAATTCTCCTAGCCTGCTCCCTCTTTGTGCTGCCTTTTCCTGGCCCCCTCCCTCCATGGTTCAGACTAACATTAAAACACACCAAATCTAGTGGATGCAAATACCAAACCTTGAATGACAGATGCCACTTGTAATGAAACACCTCCTGCTGTACCTACCTCCTGCCAGGTCACTCATTTTTCTCAGTTAAAGGGTAAGTGCTATGATTTGATCAGATACTGAGGAAACTGGTTCACCAAACGGGCATCTAGTATTTCTAACCATCTTAGATACATATTTAAAACTCTGCTTTGACAGCTTTCTGACAGAGCTTAAAAAATGGGGGTGTTTGTTTGTTTCACACTCCTCAATTTCCAGACAATCCAAATTAAACACAGAGAGAACGTGCTACCTCTTGCATGCCTACATGTGAAGATAGATGTGAGCAAAGACGAGGGAAAATTAATCCCAGCAATGAATATGGATTTGTTTCCCAAGTAGAAAGGAATTCACAGCTTTGAATAAATGAATGAAATTAAATAATGATAAAAACTAATCCTCCTGGCCAAAATAAATCACTTTATGAAACAAACAGATGGAACTGTAAGGAGGAAACAAAACTCTCCTTTTAAGTCTTAAAACCAAAATTGCTTCTGTTGTCTTTGATCTGATTTAAGTTGCATTAAAGGTCAATGAATATTGAAACAAATATTGATTGCTAAGTACTGTACTCAATGGATTAAAAGAAAGGGGAAGGTTTGGCTTTATTGTCCATAACACATCACACAATGAGCTCACCAGAGTTACCAGCTGGGGCCTCGCAAACCACATTGCCCATATAAGGCAAAAGGCTTCGTGCCTGGAATCCTTTCCCAGTTACCTCACCCGGCTTCTGCTCGCCTTGCTACAATAATTGGAGAGGTCATTTTTTTAAACTCAGATGGAGTAAATCAACAGGCTGTCCAATGCAAAGCTGGGTTTGTGTAGTCTCTGGAGAGAACTCAGCTTTATTTAAACTGAGTGTGTACAGAAAAGGAATAACTGAAATATGTGCAATAAAAACAGAAGAGCAAGTAGTATAAATCAAGAAGAGCAAGTGATGTAGATTTGTATATTGCTGGTTAGATTACAATCACTAATGTTTTTTGAGGAATGTTTCTGAAATTTGTTGGGTACCTTCAGGTTTTTGAAGTGCATGTGAAGAATTGGCCTTTAATGCTATTCTTGTGATGTTCCAAAAACACTTGAACTTTGCACTCTGAGTTTATACTGTCCTTGTATTTAAAATATAGCTTTGTAACATCAACAGGATATATTTTAACCTCCATATTCTTTTTTATTTCTGTGACCATTTTCTTGCCTAAACTCATTATAGTTTTGAAGAAAAAAATAAATATCCTCATTCTCTATATTAAAAACATCTACAGGATATTCATCATGGTAGTAAAAATCTTGTGAACTTATTTATTGCTAAAATAAAATGATGATTCTCATAATTTACAACATTTTCCCCTTTTTCCCCTTGGGAGGGTGGGGTTTGCTTGTATTTATCTGCAACTGAATTTTATCTCGTGTTTTAGAAAAGAAAGGAAAAAAGCCCAGAAATCACTTTTAAGTGCCCTCTCACATAATCTTCCCCTCAGCAAAATCTGACAGTAGCACCTAATATAATTTCCTGTATTGTATATTGGTAACACAACTATCGAATATATTTTTTCCACAAAATTTGGAAACACAGCTTAATAGGGTACTAAAATTTATAATGTCAAAATCCAATTAGAAGACAGAATCCAACACCCAACAGCTGCTTGGATCTCTATTACTGCTAACACTGCCAATGCTAAAGGCATACAAATCCTGTGCTTCTATACCCAATCTCTTTAAATGTTTGTCCGTAAGATATCATGATGCAAATTAATTGCAAAGTGACAGCTCTAGAAATGTGACATCAGCTATCCTGTGGGATTTGCACCATCCACAGAATCACAAAATCACAGAATATGCTGAGTTAGAAGAGACCCACAAGGATGCTCAAGTCCAACTCCTGGCCCTGCGCAGCACCATCCCCAAGAGACACACCATGTGCCAGAGTGTTGTCCAAACACTTGTTGAACTCTGCCAGGCTGGTGCTGTGACCAGTATCCTGGGGAGTCTGTTCCAGTGCCCAAACACTCTCTAGTGAAACTTTTTTTAAATATCCAACCTAAACCTCCCCTAAGCTTCAGAACATTCCCTCGGGTCCTGTCATTGGTCACTGCAGTAAAGAAACCAGTGTCTGCCCCTCTGCTTCCTCTCATGAGGAAGCTGCAGACTGTGATAAAGTCTTCCCTCAGTTTCCAGGCTGAAACGAGCAAGTGATCTCAGTGTCTCCTTGTATGGCTTCCTCTCCAGACCCTTCACCACCATCACAGTCCTCCTTTGGACACTCTCTTATAGCATCCTGTCTTACATCATGGCACCCAAAGCTGCCCCCAGCACAGGAGGTGAGGCTGCCCCAGCTCAGAGCAGAGCAGGACAATCCCCTCCCTTGCCTGCCTGGCCATGCTGGGCCTGATGCCCCCAGGACAGGGTTGGCCCTCCTGGCTGCCAGGGCTCTGCTGCCTCATGTTCTACTTGCCATCGACCAGGACCCCCAGGCCCCTTTGTGCAGCTCTGCTCTCCTGCATCTCATTCCCCAGTCTGTCTGTACATCCAGGGTTGAACTATCCCAAGTGCAGAACCCAGCACTTCTTCTTTTTGAATTTCATCTGGTTGGTGGCTGCACAGTCCTCTAATCTGTCAAGGTCTCTCTGCAGGGCCTCCCTGTCTTTGAGGGAGTTAACAGCTCCTCCCAGTTTTGCATCATCTCCAAACTTGCTTTGTATCCCTTCCAGTCCTGTGCCCAAGTAATGTATGAAGCTGTTGAAGAGCACAGGGCAGAGAATGGAGCCTTGTGGAGCCCCACTCATGACAGCTCACCAGTCGGATGCCACCCCACTCATTAAAACCCTTTGTGCCTGACCGGTGAGCCCATTCTCACCCACAGCATGATGTGTTTATTCAGCTGAATGCTGGACATTCTGTCCAGAAGGATCTGTGACAGCATGGAAAGATTACATCAGCTGGCTTCCCTTGATCCGCTAGGTAGGTTAGCTTGTCACTAAAGGAAATCAGGTTTGACAAGCAGGACTTTCCCCTCATGAAGCTATGCTGGCTGTCACCAATGACTGCATTGTCTTTCAGGTGTTTTTCAATACCTCCCAGAATAATCTTCTCCATAACTTTACCAGGCACTGAAGTCAGACTAACAGGCCTGTGGTTTCTAGGGTTCTCCTTCCTACACTTCTTGAAAACTGGCACAACTTTCACCAGCTTCCAGTCAGCTGAGACATCTCTGGTTTCTCCTCAGAGAGCAACACATACACAGAAATGTTTTGAGGTTTTGGGCAGGAGAGGGATGACAGAGAAACAGAAGCAAGTGTGGATTTGATATGAATATTCTACACACTTTTCTAGACTAACACTACAGAGAAAAAAACAGCTCACACCTGCTGTGGACCTGGTAAGGTCCACACAAATGATGTATCTAGAAAAGACCACAAATAAAAAGTAACATTCTTAGTCTTCCATGAAACTTGCTGCTAAAATCCAAACAACAAGAAAACATCTATATCTTTTGTTTGACTATCAGCACAGATCATCCCAGAGGAGTTCAAAGAGCCAAATCTCTGTGAAAATCTTCATTAACTGCAGATAAATAACCAGCAAGCTCAACTCATTCTATATTTAAAAGAGCTCATAAATGCTCAAGGGCTGATCCCAGTGAACTGAGGTAGGGGGAAGCAACCTGAACATGTTCTCCACTTTACCAATAACAGGTTTCACAAAGCCTAAATTTCTACTCTATTTCATATGGGTCTCATTATTCCTAGATCATAAGTTGCCATTTTGTAATTACTAGAAAAACAATACTGAATGTAATTAAGCTCTGACTTGTTTGTATTGATACCATTTAGTTGAAGGCCAACTGTAATTGCTTTCACTGATAAAAATCAATTCAAAGGCAAATGTATCACACTTGGTTGCTATGGCATTCTGAATCTCTCATTTCTGAGTTTGGCAGTTAAACTCCATATGCAGTGCTAGAAAATTTGTTTGTTTGACATTTTATAAAACAATGACCTGGGAGAGCTCTCTTTAGGGTATCCATGTGTCAAGCCAAGAATCCTGGACTCTCCAAAACACACAGCACTGCATAATAAAGTGCATTAGACACTGGAATAAGAGTTAGCTGAGCTAGGCTCCTTCCTGAACTCAGTCTGTACAGTTTAGTGTGACCACAGACAAGTCAAAACAACAACTCTAAGTGCAGCAGATGCCCATATTTTACATGGAAAAGATATGGAAAAGAAACCAGCCATTGTGATATACCAAACAGAGAAGACTCAACCTGTCCTGTAGTGAGTGCCCTGCCTTTAATATTCTTGATGATACAAAAAACAAAGACGTTACCTTCAATTAGATCATTATGTATGTGTTGACATCTACTGAGTGGTATATTGAAAGGAAACTTGAGTGTCTTACAGAGTTCTGCAGAGAGTCCTGTGAACCAACTATGGATAGTCTCTGTCATGCAGCACTACAGTCAGTAGTATGGTGGGTTAAGCTTTCAAATAGGGCACTCTGAGGAATGTTATCCCTTAAACTATGAGAATATGAAATGAAACAGTATTGCAAAGAACTGGATGACACTACGAAAACCTGTTGAAAACTAAAAATAATTTTGCACTGGGGTTAAATTCTGATTTGTACAGCATGGTAAATAAACTCCCAGCTCTGCATCTCATAGCAGCATAGGGGTGGGACAAGAGAAGAATGTTGTTGTACACAAAAACATATCAAGTGAAAGGGTACAGAACACCCACTTCAGAGAAATCTGACCTCAAGTTCGCAGTAAAAATTCTTCACAAACATCTATTTAGTTCCTGTGCGGAAGCAGTCCCATGTGTTTGCTACACATTCACAATAGCAGTACAAGAAGTATAAACCTTTGGTGTCTCTTTCCAATAGCTCTGTTTTTCTTCTGAGTTTTTTGAGTACAGCACAAGCATAACCTCACCTGCAACATCAAAGAGCTTTTTTTTTGTACTCATTTAACCTTACAAATGGAATGTTTCCCAGAATTTTTCATAAGCACAATATAAGATGCAAACTCTTCAGAACTAGTGTATTTATGCAGACAGAAGGAGCTGTTACTAACCATAACCTCTAACTGACTACCATAGCCTCCATGCACAGCCCAGAGACTGTGAACAAAGCTGTCACCCATAGCCACTTAAAAATTCAGGATCAGACTGAAAACAGCTGTTCTAAACTAACAGTTAATTCCAGCATATTTTTTACCCAATATATCTGATTTTCTGAGCTGACTACTGAACCCTGGTATAGACAACCCGCATTGTCTCTCTCACAGATATAACACTTAACACCAAAGAACTGGATAAAATTACCAACCGGAGCACTTCCACCTTGGGAAAATCCCTAGAGAATATTAAGATGAATACTCTGGCAAAATGAACATGAACCATTGCACTGCATCAGCCATGTAAAGAGGAGAGGGAAAGCAGAGGCAGGGATCATCCTGAAACTGTCCTCTGTCTTTATACAAAATCCACTTGATGGACTCATAGCAGCTGTTTGAATCCTCCCTGTGGTTCTGGGTTAACCCAAGACACAGCATAATGTAAATGCAGACATCAGAAGATGAACACAATGCCAGATGGTAGGAATGTGCTACAGTAGCAAGAGCTGTGTTCTATGCATATTATCAGTCTTTAAGCTCCATTTCTAAACTGTTTCCTCCTCTGAAGCAAATTTACTAACATATTAATGAGGATGGCATCAAGTCTGTTTGAATACAAAATGCCTGTTTTCAGTCCAGCCTTCAAAACATACTGATAAACTCAAATAAACATGAAATGAAGAACAACCCCAAACACTTACTTTTGCTGCTCCTATTTGCTCTTTTCGAAACTTCTCCAGCGGTGCTATTAGCACATCATTAGCATTCTGGATCTGCAAAGTTAAACACAAAGGATATCTTCTTAATACAGAGTATTTGCAGAAAGTGGAGTCACTGTAACTCTGCCAATGTGCAAGACTGAAAAATGCATGTCCAAAACATTCTGGTAAGACCAGAAGTAATTATGTTTTCTTTACACAAAGCATACAACACACATGTACACTAGTCTACTATGGAACGTTTTTATGAATAACTAAAGCAATTTTGACGGAAGATGCAATTATTTTCTCTCTAATATGCAGAAGGTTTTCTGGTATTTTACTTCCGTTTCTTGCATCTTACCTAAAACCAGACTAGAAAATGAAAACTTTCAGGAACATGTTTTGGCAGAACAAAGAAGACAAACACGTCAATACTGACAGCACTGACTAAAAAAAGTCTGTGTTTATGGAATTGGAAACTTTGACAGCTGAACCTTTTCAGCTATCCCTTTGGATTATAGACCTAAGTACACTGAATTGAAGAGAGTGAGGCAGAGAACTCTAAAAAGATAAGTGGACACTTAAAAAAATTACTCTAAATTGGGTTCCTTCACTTTTCTAGTTTTTAAGCTAATTTGAGATGTCCTGCATCTATTTTTATCCCTTTAACCTAAACCAGAGTTCTTAATGAAACACAGTTTTCCCCTCATGGCCTCTGTTTATTTAGTGTAAATCCAGTCTTGGGAACTCCTCCCTGAAACCCATTCCCAGCAGCAATCCCCCAAAGTAGTCTCTAGTCTTTTGGGACTGGAAACAGACATGCAGCAGAATATAAATGGCAGCCAAGCCATCATGCCACTCACTCACTCACCAAGCAAAGGTAGCATAATTTTGCCACGTGCCTTTAGGGACAGGAAGAATAACCAGTCAAATTGACTTTGCTGATGAAAATCAGAGAAACTAAAAACTGTCAACATATCAGAGATAAAGTACAATAAAACACATTACAATATTATATTATACTGACTACAGGCAAAACTCTGGGTTTTCTGCACAAATAGCTTTTTTTCTCTGCACCAGTACAGTCTTCACCAATACTCATCATTTGGGCTTTGGCAGGTTTAGTGGTATGGGCAAAGCTAACATGTACCTAAGTCAAATGTGAATGAATACAGTTCTTGTGGTTCTTCCATAACAATAATTGGTAAGTTGCATTGTCAGTTGAGCACAGAAACTTTTCAAAAGGTTGTAATAAAAACCATATAGAATAAATCCATTGAAATACAAACACACTTTCTTCCTTCCCAAAACTAACATTACAATTTGAAAGAATACAGAATCACCACATCTTTTTAGCAGGGCAAAGTTTTAGGAGAAGCTGATACTCTCTTTGACACCCTTATGAATTGAAGTCCAAGACAGCAATGGCAACACAGGAATGCTCAGTGATACTATGATCAAAACGTGCTACATTTAAAAACAAAAATCAGGCACAGATGATGAGGAGGAATGTTTTCATTGCATTCAACATCCTCCATCAGTTCCACTGGACCAGACTACAACACTACATTACTCTCCAGGTGGATGCTTCCCAATAATATATCAATTTTTAGCCATCATCCAGCAATCTAACTGGGACTTAACACCTTTTACAAGGCAAAGTGCATGCACTTAGCAAAAGATAATTTCAATCCCAAAGATCACTAAAGCAGATTAACAGCAGTGCAAAACTTAAATAACTTGCCTACTACCAAGCAATTGCAGTGCATGTGCCTGGAAGCAGCAGCTGGAAGTTTTGATAGCTTACAGAGCATATACATAGCTTTTAGCAACACACAGAAATCACAAATGATCACTGGAGTTACTGGTATGGAGTTACTGGACATTTCTTTTTTTTTTTTTTTTAACATCCCAGATTGTTTTTCTTTGCCCTTTAGATTCATTGCTAAATATGGCACAGTTCAATTAAGGGAGACATACGTACATTATTAAGTAGTTACTTCTGATGCCAGCAATCACTACCAATAATGTCATTGCCAGTAAAACTAACCCCATGAGGAGCCGAATGGCCCCTCCCTTGACTCAGTGCTACCATGGTCATGCAGCCTCTATCCCACACCAGGAGATCTCACGGCACAAACTGCCCTCTTGGCAGCATTAAAGTGACTGAAACATAACTCCTACCCATCTCACTCAAAGCTGCTGCAAAGCAAATGAAGTATCTTGGAAAAAGAGAATCCTGCTTCAAACACTATGGAAGAACATACACATAGGAAGCATGTGAGAGGATTCACCTGAGAAGTAAGTGCCTTTGCTGGGCTGAAGTACAATGTTCCTACTCCCACAGTTACATATCAAGTGGGAATGGACAGCAGGCGTTGCCAGGCTTTTATCCAGATAGGGTCTGTGCCTCTGAATAGATCTGCTAAGCCACATCAACAGAAGACACTGCAAGCTCATCCCTGGGCTGAAAGGTTCTACTGGCAAGGGCCCTGCTGTTGTGACAATTCACCTCCCAGCAAATTAGAAGCTAGGCAAGAAATAGGCTTTGGTTTTGGGGAGGGAGAATGTGGCAGCAAAGGACATAAGAAAATCCCAGCAGATACATTTCAACAGCCACTATTACAAGATGCAGAATGCTCCACTGTGTAAAGACTTCCACCAATTTCTACCAGGTTGTGCCTAGCTGTTGGAAACTGAAAATTATAGAGAAAGAAGAAATTTTGCCATACACATTCACTTATTTATTTCCTTTCTTTTTCATTTACTATCACTCAACTACCTTACAGTTTCCTTCTTAAGGGTTATAGATCAGCATACAGCCCCCCACACACACATTCTTCTGCATCCCCTTTTAAAGTAGTAATCCAATACTCCCACGACCATTTCTATGGAAATCTGATTGCTTTAGATAATTTGAAATTTTCACTGTGTGGTCCTAATAGAGTAACTTTTTCCTGCCAAGAAGATAATCCCTCTCCTACTCAGTTATTGTGCTAGGTTGAAATCAGGGACACTGGGAACAGGCAAACAACGTCAAAAGGACTGTAACAGTTTTTGTAAACAGCAACTTCAGAAATCCATGTTGTGTTTAAAATATGGATCTTAACCTTCCAAGCTTATTCTGATTAGTCACACCTTTAGAGAAGCTACATTTTCTTGATCTAATGGTTACTGAATGTTACACAGTTCCAGTGCTCCATACGGTTAATATGTAGCAGTTAATCAAACTACATGATTCTTTCTCTTGTTTGGCAAAAGCAATAGTTTTTCTGCAGAAAAAGAAAAGAATAACACAATTTTAATTTACTGACAGTTCATCAGTCTTTTTTTAAATTAAGATGCTAGACAAGTGTTAGCAGACCTAATACAAGAATATTACTTTGACATTTGAGAGCATTATTTTAGATACAGTAATAAAGAAACACATTTTTCTAAACTAAAAACTTATTCAGATTTTTATCTTTGGTATATATAATTGAACTTATTTATAGTTAACTCTGCTTGTTGATAAAAGCACCATTGAAATAAGTACCAATAAAACCACTCAGAAGCTGTAAAATATATCCGAAAAAGAAGCATTTAAAAATTCAAAATACTTTTTCTAAGGCAGTTTCTAAGGACAACTTATGAGGTTGGTAATTGTTTGCATAACTGCAACATTTCAATACACTCTCATAGCATTTGAGACAACACGGTGAAGCCACTTAAGTTGTCTTTTCTGATTCATGATCATCCACTTTTCCAACTTACCTTCCTTCCTTCCAGAAGTTAGCTGTGAAATTGAATTTAAGTACTAATACTGAGATTGAACTGTGGTTTTCTTGTATCACAGAGAAAATCCACATCTATATTTGAAGACATTTTGGGGTAGCAATTTTTTTTACTTTTGTTTTGTTACTAAAACTTTAAATCATTAGAATGAAGAACATTAAGAAAATCATAATTATTATATAGTGTTAGAAAGGGAAGAATAAATTTCTTGCAAACATATCTGAGAATTTCCATTTCTAGATTTTCTTAAATTCAAGTCAACATTAATTTTTTGAATGAGTTTTCTCATTAGTTTTCTGATTTTTCTGAATTTGGGTAAATGATATAAAGCCTGTACATGCAGCATTCTTCTTTGTTTACTTAAATTGAAAGATGGTAGATAAAGATTTTCATGAAAGAGGGTAGGCTTACATTAGATATAAGAAGGAAATACTTTAGTGTGAGGGTGCTGAAACACTGGCACAGGTTGCACAGAGAAGTGGATTCCCTGTCCCTGGTAGTGTTCAAGGCCAGGCTGGATGGCGCTTTGAGCAACCTGGTAGAGAGGAAGGTGTCTCTCTGCTCATGGAAGAGAGTTGGAGTTGGATGATCTTTAAGGTCCCTTCCAACTCAAGGAAATCTGTAACTCTACTTTGGTAGGACCAGTGGATATAAACAGAAATTTACCTAAAAACATCAACGCAACTGCTAATTCATTTTTAAATACTAACAATACAGACAAATTTTAAACCCTGAATTGGTTTATAGGCTTTTATCTTCACCTTAGTGCCTACAGTGCTGAACAAGGACACTCAATACCTTTGGAGCTTTGTACTTTCATTTGTAGGGATGAGGACAAGGTAAGTCACAGAAAGAACTGAGTTAATAGATTTACCAATTGCCAGAAGACAGCAACAGCTTAAGTGAGGCACATCTGCAGTAACAGAATGAGGAGTTATATTGAACTTATCTGAAGGATAGCAAAACATTTTAACTATGAAAAGCTTTTGGGTTTATATAGTGCATCTTGGAAAAACATTTTTTGTTCCAAAATCTGCTATGACTACTTTTCATGGCAATACAGAATGACCACACCAGCACACGGTAAATAGAATTAATTTCCCATAAATACTGAATGACTTGCAAATTCTGAATGCTGACAAATATTAACTTTTTTCATGTCAGTATAAGACTCCTAGAAAACACAAACAAAAGTCATTCAAAAGGGACAAAAAATCTCATAGCTAATATATGCATAGTAATGCATTTCTAATTTTGCAAAATATTTCTCTACCAGACAAAAAGACATCACTTAATTTTAAATCTTTCCCCTAATTCCTAATCACTGATCAAAATACCTCTTCTTTCAGTCTGAGGCCTGTATCAACAGCTCCTAATCAATACAACTTCAAATACAACAGTTGAGACCAAATACAGACAACCAGGCTTTTATGTGTAACTTTTATCATAATTTATGTATTAAATTGTATGCTACAAAGAATTTAAACATGTCATGATAAAATACTAGTCATGTATTTAAGTGCACAGTTTCTGTTTTAGAAGTTAAGAAGTGCAAATATTACACAAAGTTAATATTGTGAATTTCAATGCCTGTAACTACTTGAACTTAGCAAGACAAATATTTTTACAGCTTTGTACAGAAAACTACACAGACAGATCACATACTTAAAAACAAATAATATACTTGAAGTTTATCCTAATACCTCTCACCTTTACAAAACAAAAAAAAAGGATAACATCAAACAATATCCAAGCTGGTGTTAATTTCCTAAAAATATCACTACCACTGCCAATTACCCAAAGTAAAGTTGATGTTAAAGGAGATTGAGAAGACTAAAAAGTTTTAACTACAGACAATTAATAACAATAGGCTGGACGCTTCCATGTACCATGTGTAATGCAACATTCAGTTTCTCACCAAAACCTAAAGTTGTATCAAGTGATATTAATACGTTGTCACAAGGGGATGCTTATAAATCACATGCTAGTCAAGGCTGGGAGTAGTTATGGATATGAATCAGAATGGTTTGGGTTGGAAGGGACCTTTAAAGATCATCAGATTCTACTCTCTATAATGTGCAGCAATACTTTCCACTAGATCAGGGTTTTTTTCAAGTGTTTTTAAGTGAACTTCGATTTTCTATATTGCATAGTTTATGTTTAAAAATACATTACTGTAGTGTCATACTTGAAGTGATTTTTTGTAAATATAATAAAAAATTGCACAAGAGAATATGCACAAATGCTGCCTTTAACACAGAAAGGCCACTCTCCCTATGGAGTCCTCACAAAACATTAGAGGAAGAACAGAACTCATCTGAAGAACAACTCAAGAATTTCAGATGTTAGGTGTCCTCAGGAGCTTTTTCCTTTTTACTGATTACAGACCAAGCAGATAAAAAAGTAGCCAACCTTCAAAAAAGTCAGTCTTTATGAAGAATCTGACTCAGACCTACCATCTGTTTTTTAAACATAACATTGATATTCTAAAAAGTACACACTGATATGCGGTGTAAATACACATATAAAACATGATACGTATATATAATATTTTAAAATTAACACTGAAAACATGACCATTCTGCTCTCCATCCCCTGGCAGCATGCTGCCTCCACTATTCACACTTTCTGTCATTCATGGGTAGTAAGACACCAGATTCACCAGTTGGCTCTGGAATGTTGCAGCTAATTGGTGTCTGACAGAGACAGGGCTCCCACAGGGAGCTCACTGAAGCAGAACATGGAAACCAACAGAAAAAACTGGATCATCAGAAACCAAAACTTCCTACCATCTGACTCTAGTCGCTCAGTGCTGCTCCAGAAACATCTTATGCTACCCACTGGCAATATCTTATAGAAGCACACCAGAAATTCCCAAGAGAGCAAATATTTAACAGAACTATACAAGATGCAGCATGTCTTACAAATGACTTCAAGCATCTTACAATTATTTTTCTTAGTGGTTTGTTCATCTCTTCATGAACTGCAACCATTAGAAACAATTCTCAATGACTGCAAGTCTGGACTGTGTAGATATTGCTCAGTGAGTAACAAGACATGTAAGGAAGGGTAAAAACAAACTTAGGTGGGAATACTTGCACTATGAATTTACAGCAGCAAGTTTCAAATGTGTCTCAATAGTTCTTGTTTTGCATAAGGTAGGTTGTTTATGACTGAACTTATCATTGCAGGCAAAAGAAAGTAAAGGTTGCAACAAGATTTCCATATAATAAAAAATTTCAAAGATGTAAAAAAGGTGTTTGGCACGTTTAGATAAAGTATATTATCAACACATTCATTTAATACTTCTTTTAAATGCTACTTCCTTTTAATTATCTTATTCACCTAATGTATTCATTGTCTGATTCCTCTGGAGGAAAAAGCTAAATATTCATTCCATCTGTTTTAAATTCCCCATTTGAGAATTTGTACAAAGCTTAATACATCTTTCTTGCCTTATGAAGAGAAAATATCATTATATTTAAACTCCCAGAACTGTTGTTATTTTACAGCAGTTAAGTTTTAATGTTTGTGTGCTAATCTGTTTTGGTCATAAACACAAGATTCTCAGGCATTGTCAGACCACTAATATTTTAAGCACAACTTAAAACAGCACCAAGAAGAAGCTATTCAATTCTTAGTATTTGTATGTGGACATATATTGCATTTATAATCATCCTGCATTAAATGGTTTGGTTTGGCAAACCAAATTTACTTTACATTTTAAAAGCTGATGCTCAAAGTCTCCTGATGAGTTAAGAAAGTTCAGCAGACCTACATTATCAATCATTTCAAGTAGGACTAAAATCAGAGGCTACAAACCTGCCACATACTCAGTGAAAAAACTGCCTATGATAACAAGTAGAGGCAATGAGATATCTAATATATTTTATAGACAGCCTTAAAAATTATTTACAGCATATAATACAATGTAATCTGCCTACAGAAAGCAGATTTGTTTGAAGAGGAATATCAGAAGCCTCTAAAGCATTGGGAACTGCTGAAGTGAAATTGCTACAAATACCTTTATGTTAATTGTGGTTTACATCTTCAAGACACACAAAACACAGACTTAAGAAAAAAATTGATTACTCAAAACAGTCACGTTCCACATATATGCTCCACGTAAAAAGTCAGATATTCTCTTTTCTCATAATTCTTTATTTTACTTTAAATCTCAAAAGACTGCTATATTTAATTTTCTTTAAGTATATGAATGAAGAAACAAATTGAATACTTCAATTATTTGACCCAAATAAGGCCAAACTGTCTTTTCCTGCTACCATCATATTTAACAGACTTTTATAAACTTAGATTATAATAAGAAAACCACGTGATAGTAACCTTCAAAAATGTCTTTAAATTTTTACCAGACATTTAAAATATAGCCCTTTTTGAATAAAATATTCACATCAAAAATCTGTATTTATAGGATCTTTTAAAATAGGAGACTACATAAAAATTGCAATATTTTTTAGATGCTATGATCCACAAATAATACAAACAGCAAACAGCCTTCTGGAAAAGCAACACAAAGTATTCACAACACAAACACGGAAATGGAGAAATGAAGAACAGCAGTTGATAAGAGAAACAAAAAGGGGAATATGCTAGTATGTCATAACTGACTCAAGAAATTGAATGCCAGAGGTCAGTATTAAGACAAAAAAATCCAGCTGAATTATTAAGAGGCATGGCTAGTTTTATGACCATTAATAAACACAGTTGCATGTGTTAAATTGAAGAAAATCAGATCTTAGACTTTAAAGCATTCAGAGCAAGCTCATAACTTGTTTGTCATCTCCTACTCACAGCATACAAAATGGCAAAGTAGTCCTGTGTTTGTTGAAACATTTGATAGTCCTCAGAAGAAACATCTGCATACAAAAGGGGCCCAAGCAAACTCAGAAAAGTTATTCTTTATAACTTAGTTGAAGTGGTAAGGGTAAAAATTCAAACATTAATATCATACAAAATTATTAATTTTAAATTTTAACTTCGGCCCTTCCCTTTGGTGGCCTGAATAAAATAACAAAAGTAATTCCACAGCTCTTCTCATGTGTCAAGACTCTATTCCAAATGTCAAACTCTGTATCAAGTATTACAAGTACTGAATAAAGATGTAAATACTGTCATCTTGTAAATTAGCCTTCATGGGGAAATTAAGATGCAAAGAATAGTACCAAGGGAATTGTCCAGACATGGGTTTAACAATGCTGCTCCTGCCCTCCCACAGTAACTTTTAACAAAATTGACTTCATTCCTGTCACAATGTACCTTGCCAAGAAATGGATTTGAATAAAGGGCCCTTATTAGCAATAAAACTTTGGAGGGAAGTGCTGCTTGAAATTTGCTTTGCTGAAGTGCATGCGAGGAAAAGTACTTTGATTAATTACTAACAGTGTCCGCACAAGCCAGACCCAGCCTGCTGGTCCTACTGCATCAGCTGCTGCTCCTGGTACTTCAACAGCAACAGAGGAATAAAATTGTAGCATCCATGCATGTATCATCCTGATAGTGAAGCTTAGGATGTCATCCTTCTCTACCAACTGTGAAGCTCACAGTGACTATTCAGACTTTCTCAACTCCTAGCAAGGCTCTGCAGTGTGCTCTGGGAGATGGCATATAAAAGCTGACAGAACTATGCAAGGAGTATTAATGGCCAAATCCTTTTTACCTTGTTAGCTTCTGAGTAAAATTTAAGGTGTTGTTGATTCTTAAATGCTGTGACTATGTGCAGAAAAGTATCTAAATTATTCAGAGTTGCTCAGAAAATTCTGCCAGTATTGAGAGGATTACTACCTTAGTGACAGCATAAAATATTTAAGTTTTACTACTGACATCATCACTGAACCAATCTGAAAACAAAGTATGTCATATCGCAAGTAACTTATGGATCAACAGAAAAAACTAAATTCCTGTAACATTACCTTTATTAAGTAATCTTTAATTCATGTTTTCAGTCCACAGCTGCACATCTAAAATTGGGTGCCTAGATCAATTTTAAGAAATTTTCATTAAAGCACAGTTCTAAACACTGAGTTTTGAACAAACATGGCAAGCTACAGTCCTAGCTCCATGATTTAGTAATCTTTAACAACTGGAGGGTCCATACAGCATGGACTATCCTTTCTGTAAATAACATAGCTCCCGCTGTGTGCTAAAGGCAAAAAGCAGAACTTAAGATTCCTAGCATTCAAAACTAATACCAAGACAGGGACACTTGAATTCATTATGAAAATACGAAATGTGCCTGAGCAGTGCCTACTGAAGGACTTGCCATCACTCCTTCAGCTCAGTCCTTCAGAGTACATCACTCCTTCAGAGTCACTGTCAAAACCTTGAAGGGCAAGATATTTAAATCTGATCAGTTGGGAGGAGGGACCCCAATACTGTTACATTAACACACAAAAGAAAGTAGAGATGATGTGAAAACACACAAAACTTGGTCAACTCAAAGGTAAAATACATTTACAATCGAACTCCAAGATGTTTTGATCCACTAGACCACTCTCCCATGAATGAATTTTGAAAAATTCCTTTTCTAGGTATTGATAATACAAGTCATAAGACAATGTCATAAGAAGTGCCCCATCTTCAGTGTGTTCAGAAATTAGAAGCCAACAGGCATCAGCTGGTTCTTCTTCACTCACTACCTTGATGTGTAGGTTTGAGTAGATTGACTTACTCTAATGCAATGTTAGCCATTACCAAACACATTTTTCTGAGCAGGCACAAAGCACAATGATACCCAGCAACTTCCCAAAACAGCAAGAGCAGTGAGTAGGTGCTACAGAGAACCTGGTTGCTTATGAATACCAACACACTACATGCATTGACCACTGTAAGGTAAAATTCATATGCCAAAGCACTGTACATCGAGGCATGTGCTCCAGTATTTTTCATTTATGTGAAAAAATACTCACCTCTTGCCGCTATAGGAGTTTTTAATGGATTAAGAGAAAGTGGAAGTGGATGGTCAGTAAGTTAAAAGGAAAGTGGAAAGACCCAATTGACTTTTATACCCTGTAATTTATTGTAAAAGCTTGCAAGGAGATAATATATTGGGACAAATTCGCTGCACCTTGGCTCCATTTTTGTATCTCTCCCTGTGCTTTCATTTCTTTTCAGGATATGCCAGCGCTTTCTTTTCCCTCAAAATTCTTTCACATAACGAAGACCATGCAAGCCACCTACTCTTTCATTGCACAAGGACAGACTTCAAAGACCTGATTTCTCTGTGTCCCATATTCCTGTTTTTCCTTCAGCAGGCAACAGCTCAGTGGGGTTTCTGTCGCTACTGGCAGTAACAACTTGAGCTGGAAAATGTTATGTGCCCCTTCTGCCTCCTCTCACTCATAGCCTCTCCTGTCTCTTAGTCCTGCTGCTTAGTTGCATCAGCAAATTTTCTACATAGATCGGAACATTTCATAAAGTGTTAAACAATGCATTTAACTTTTTCTGATATATGCACAAAGATGACTGAAGCTGGAAGTTTCCTCCTTTTGGAGGAAAAAACCTACCTGGTGATAAATGAAAGAAAAAGAACCCAAAATAGCCAACCAACTAACAAAAATAAACAAACAAAACCCCACAAAAACAAATCCCATCAACTTTTTGGTTTTTTGATCCTTTTTTCTTTAGCAACCCCCTGAAAATATTTAGAAGACATAAATCAGCAGTAATATGGTCATGGTAGGCACCTAATCATCCAATAAGAGATACCATTTCTTTTCAAAGTTTACTCAATGGACTGTAACTCAGCAAAAACTGTAAAAGAGAAAGCAACCACAAACACAACCACACTGAAGGAAAAACAGTTCAGAAGTGTACTTGCAAGTCTGGGATTTATCTTTTTATCACTACCATTAATACAAACAGTGCATGTCTCTTGACTAGGCTGAGAGTTCAAATCATACTTAAAGGAAAAAGAGCTTGAGAATGTAGTTTCAGATAGGCAGCAGAAGAAAATTTTTCTGGTTTTACCCCCCTTTATGGCTTTCCAAACAAACCAAAAAATTTCTCAGCTTGAATGTTTACATTACTATTATCAAGTGGGAAATGGCTACATAAACAGGAGACAGCATAATTGGAGCACAGAACTAATTAAGAAAAAAACTGACCCAGAATTTAAGTATACCACACTTCACAACGTTTTAAATAGTACATTAGTCTACTGAGTACTCTGGTAAATGTAGATATTTTAGGATATTACAAGTATCCTTACCTTCTTAAACATTTATCACATGAAACTTTTTTTCCCATGAAGAACAAGTAAACAAAACAAAACCAAATTTTCTTCTATAGGAGGAAATCTTCAATTTAAGAAATGCAGAAAGGGAAGGAATTTTGTAGAGAGTTGTGTGGCTTTTTAAACTTTTTTGTTCAATGTATTAACATTTACAGAAATTATCTGATTAATATAAATCCTAGCAAATAAACAAAACACTTTACTCTACAAAAATCTTATTTTAAACCTTCCAAATCAGTTCTGTATGCTTATTACTTTGTAATAAGGAGGAAAGGAGGAAGGAGGAAACTTCCAGCTTCAGTCTTAACTTTTCTAAATCCTGATCTGTAAATTTTGTGGCCTGTTTCCCTCACTATGCAGATGTCAACAAAACCTCTCCAGAGTGGAGTGAATTAACCCTTGTTATAAATGAAAAGCCAATTTAATCAGTAAAAGGGAATTTATTGAAAAATTGCCATAGAAAAAGTCCGAGAAAACCACAATCAAAAGAAATCAGTTCTGAGTCCGGGGTCAGAACTGGGTGAACCGAGCTTCGGCCTCTATCACACGAGTCTCCTTCAGTTTACAAAGTCAGTCTTTGCAGGGTCTGTTTTTATACTGTTCTCTGGGCTGAACAGCGAGTTGCTCCATCCTCCTTTGTCTTTTTCTCTTTTCTTGAATATTTATGGAGCTTCCTTTCTCTGCTGTTTGCCCACTGAACAGCTTTCTGGGAAAAGATGATTGCTTGATTCGACTTAGGATTTACAGGAACTTGATATTGGGATGCACTCTAGTGATGATGTTGCCCAGATGCATATCAGGTGTTAATCACCGGGTCCTTGGCAGTTCCATCTTAGGAGGAGACCCATCTCTTCCCCATGCCACCCTCTTTTCAGTTGCAAATAGGTCTTATCTCTGGCTGCTGACAAAGGCAGCACAGTTCCTGGGCACATCTTACTCAAACATGTATGATTTTATACAGTATACCTACAAAAACCTTGAATTATTCCATACCATTTATTACACCCTGAAGAGGCCTCCTTGTGAGGTCCATTAGGATGTGATGGGAAAGTTGGAAATCAATAAAAGAATAAATAAACATTTAACTAATCAAAGTGAGAACTTTTTAACTTACCATGAAAAGTAAAACCAATGTTATTTAATTAGTGCAGATTATTCCTTAAGGGATGTTGAGCTGCCAGACTCATCACAACATTTATTTTGAAAGCTTCATTTTTCAGAATACCTGAAACTGCCTTTAAATATTCTTTCCTTAAAAAAACAGAAAGTCAGGTTCCTTCTTCCTAGACCAAAGCTGGAGGCATTAAAGCAGATAGACAAGCTGATCTTTATTGACAGAACTCTTGAGAGATCAAGAGTTTGATTGCCTGGATGTCATAAGCAACAACTTCTGAGTCCAAAGTAAGAACAAACAACTCAAAATTTAAAGTTTAAAACACATATATAAACGAAATGGAAGTTTAGTAGTGAGTTAAAAAAAAGCAAATGGCTAACCGATAAGGAAGCCAGGATGTTGGCAGGAATGTTTACTGCAACTAGGATTTTCTTTTAAATTTTTCATAACGCAGAATCTGTCAGAGAATATCAATAATGTTTTGAAATTGCCAGAAATGGTTATATTTGTCACAGGCTCTGATTTTCTTCAAACAAACAAGCAATAGAAATGGCCACTACAGAACTCTCCATAGAAATTTACGCTCCTAAATACTGAAATCAATCTATTTAGAGCCTCACGTAAAAGGCTCTTCGGACAATGTCAAGGGTGAGGATGTTACTCCTAAATTCAACCGGAAAAGCAGATTTGTTCGATGTTGTCCAACTTCTGCCTATTTCCCATTTTCCCCATAATCCCTACCTTGATAAAAAGTGTGGAAGTCTATTTGAGAAATACAGCATACTCTTAGCCTATTACCATGACAGGCACCCCTGAAATAACTTACTGAACAATACTTTCTGACAATCTGATTAAACATGCCCCAGGCTGAGAGGGATGCATGGTCACTGAGCAATACAAAATACTTACTCTGTTTCTACATTACATTTTTCAACACTTGGCCTAATCTCAGTTTGTGCCTTAGACATTTTCCTTGGAAAAGTCTATTTTCTTTGGCAAAGTATTTCACAATGCAGCCCATCATGAGGAAGTTTTCCTGACACTCAACATAAATGCTCTCCCAAATTTTTCCTGTCAGATGATTGTCTCTTCTTAGCTAGATGATGCAAGCAGCATTCACACTTCCCAGATAAAGGAATAAAAGTTTCAAATCAGAGTGAGAGCTTGAGAAGGTGAACAGTTCAAACTGAAAGGGGTCTTAAGTACTGATTTACCTACTTTTTTTGCAATCAATGCAATCACTTTTGTGTGATAAAAAAAATGCCTTATCTGTGGCTAAGTAGTGGCTATGGGGACTAAGCAATTGTGTAAGCAGTCACATAATACTTGTCGGCTGCTCTTCGTGAAGGTGAGAATTCAAGCAGCCGGGCCAAGTTGTGCTGGTTTATGGCTGGCCCTGCACTATTTGTGACCATCATGGGCTGCCTTCCAGTATGAAAATTGATTTGCACCTTCAGAGACACTGTAGGTCATCACAGGTTAATGCCACAAACTGCACAAGTCGGGTTAATAGGTCTACTATCTGTTACTATTAGGAATCACTTTGCATTATATTGCACAGCTGCTGTGAAATAAAACACTGAGAAAAGCAGTCTGACAGTTCAATGCTTTGCTTCTGTGACATGTTCTTGATAGTTTGGATACTGCCATGGTTCTTCTATCTACTCTTTGTTATCTCTTCAGTACCAACAAAATGAAACCCCGAAAAGCATTGTTAAAAAAAATAACAAGAAGTTGATGCTGAGGAAATTAGCTATTCAAAAGATTAATGTAATTAGAAGTTGAATTTTGCTTTAACAACTTTAACAACTTTGTGAATGAACACATCCAGGCATAAAGCCAAAATCAGCTTAGCTGTTTGTAATGGTACTATGCCCAGGAACTGTTAATGTTGAAAGTGGAAGTATGTATCCTTTCAGGAAACAAAAGCACATGTATGAACATTTAAGATATATTCTGAAGAATCGTAGGTTAACCACAGATGCAAACTACTCAGAGGTAAGGGAACTTTTATAGATACAGGAGCCATAGAAAACCGTTCCATTTCTCCATTTCTTCTTTGCATGCTATTGGCATGCAAAGTTTTACTGGTAGCTGACACATTCCAGAATGTTCAGATGTTACTTAAGGCTCAAATGCAGAATAATTATAAATTAGAAGGTTCTGACAGTTGTCAGTGGTGAAAATTCAAAATGAGTATGTTTGGAACAACATACAAAATTAAGAAAGGAACACAGGACATGGCATGACACATGCCATGACAAGACATTTAGAGCAAAAGGTCTAAAAATAGAATCAGATTTTTTAGCATTTTTTTCTGCTCTCATGAAAATACAACAAACAAAATAAGTCAATTTAAAAAGCTCTCCTTTAGCTTGTAAAAAGGTCTCAATATAGTGTAAGAGGCAGCTTAGGGGAGAGATAAAGGGCTAGCCTGGTTTCTTTAAACTGTGACTCTAGTAACATGGAATTGTGTGTTGCTAAGTGGGCTCAGCTGCAGAGGTCGCATCTCCCTGTGGTCCTGCTGGATGCCCATCTGGGAAACCGAGTCAAACTTTGCCTCAGGGTGGGAATTATGGATGGTCTTGCCCTATCATGCAGCTTCCCCACCCCTCAATCGTATCCCTGGTGAAAAAATGGCCTTTACCCACTGGGTAAAGCTGTGGGGATAGTGCTGTCAGGACTGACGGAAGCGGTGCCAGACAGGCAGGCCCAGGCTGACCCTTGCATGCGGCCACCTCATGGCTCCACGCTGGCCCCAGCCTGTGGGACACGTGGAGACTCAGGTCAATGCCAGACCCCACTGAAGGCTTTGGCTGCCCGTAGCCCACTCCGGGATGACTGTGACTCTTGGACTTCAGTGGGAATTTCACATCACCTCCATGAGAACATGTCATGACATGTCACATGGTGGCAAATTAGGCCAACATTTTACTGATCTCAGCCAAGGTGGATGGGCCACCTTCACTTAACCCAGAAAGGAAACGTAACTTTTTATTGTTACTAAAAAATAGCTATCCAAAGAAGCAACTCACAATATTTTAATCCTTAAGTCTACCAGACTCTATGGTCCCATGCTTCAAAACTTTCCTTCCTCTGGACCATGTGACCATGGCTTCCAGATTTCTACTCTAATTTCTTTTTAACACTAGAAAAATAATCTTTCCTTGACTGCAACTACTTGTAATAGCAGGGCTGCAACAAATATTGCACCAAGAGGTAGCTTTGTAGTCATTTATTTTAGTGGTCATGCTATCTTAAGCAGTTTGCTGATCTTGAAATACCTCTTCATCCTGTTTTTTGACTTCTTCGGTCCTCTGTTGCTGTGACACTGAAACAGTCTGTCGCAACATGGTTGAAAAATAACCAGTAAACATCTTGTTTGTTTTGCTTTTAGCCAGGTCAGTTTTGTGAAGTAGGTACACAATAAACTGGTGTGGCTGGCAAAAAAAACAGGCAAAACTTTAATCTGTTTCAGTCTTAGCTCAAAGCAGAAGCACTTGCTCCGGAAGATACATCCAAGAAAGCTTCTCAAAATAACAATAACTGAAGCCTCAGCAGACACTTGAAAAGTATAAGAAAGGCAACCAAAGTGTTCTGCAAATATTAACACAACATCCTAACAGAGAATACTTATATAAAACACCTTTGTATGTAACACAGCTATGAGCCCATGCAGATTACAGATTGCTCAAGGGAGAATATTTTGCTTCCTTGTGAAAAGGTGGGGGCTTTGGCCGGTGTTTGTTTGGTTTAAATAAAGGCGTACTTGTTTCTACACATCCTTTGGTACATGAAGTGCTTGTGTTTTCTGTTTTTAATCACATTTCCCAGGACATTAAATAAGCAAAACAAATACGGAGGTTTCATTCCAGAGATCAGAATAAATGAAGAAAAACTAAAAAGATTCATTTGTACAAATGAAGCGCCTTATCTCATACTCCCAGAAGAATTGCAGATAAATTCAGAATCCATTAAAAAAATTTTAGAAAGTGGTAGCATGTCAGGTAGCAGCATGTTCTGACATGATTACAAGCTAGTAATGGGTATAGCACATATCCTCTTCTATGACCAACTCCATTCCCTCCCTCTGTATTCAGAAAATAAATGCATAAAACAAAAAGGCTATAAGGTTGCCTGATCCAGAACTCAAGTTCCTTTAAAATACTCATTTAAAGGTGCAAACATATTTTTTTCTCTTTTCTCTATCAACAGTCATCTGAAAAGACACTTAGTGATAGTGGTAGAAGCAAAAGAATTTACAAACTAAATTTGCAACTATCACAATACAAATACGCACACCTTGAATACAGAAAGCAGGAGAAATTGCAATTGCTAACAACAAATTACACTAATCTCCTGCAACATACACTGTTTTTAAAAAATAAATGGATTTTCCTAATTTGCATTCTCAGCAGAAAACTGAAGAGCACATACTATACAGACACCAAATTACCAAAGCCGTCTTACTAATATATAAGATACCAAAGGAATGTGCATTAATCTATAAATCCCCTCATCTCTGTTCCCCTTTCCTTTCCTCTTGAACAATTATCCTATTCCCACTCTCCTGTCTTATAGCCTCTTAGCTCCATCAAGACAAGCGCTCCTTTTTTGATGCCAACTAACCAGTCAAAACAACAGCAGAGATCAACATGGGAGATCTATGTACTCACACCAGGTACAAAGCTATTTACTACAAGAAAATAACTTTGTCACCAATGAATTCTGTGACAACTATATTGGAAAACAGCAAAGACTGTCTCTAAAAACAGTCCAATTGCTTTCCTCCTCAATAGGTACATTTAAAGACAATGAAATTATCTAGGCCTTAGCTGAGAAGGACAGGGTGCAAAAAGGCTCTGCATATGATATGGACATTCATATCAATGGGAAACAACTCACATCTTCAAAAGAAAAAGAAAAACCCAGAGAGAAGGCTGCTAAGAAATACAGAGCAAAATATGAACAGTAGGTTCTCTGTTGACTTGATGATCATAGAACCCTAAACATATTCTGAGTTAATAGCATTATTCTGTGACAGCACAATGATTCCAGACATACCTTCTGAAAAGGTTAAAGAAAACATGAAACTGTATTTTCAATCCCAGAGGATGGCAGTTATAGGGATGTGAGAGGGACTAGTTGCAACTGGTTTCTATCGAGATCAGTTGGATCTTTTAAAAATTATGACACTCAAACGTCCCAGGATGACTGTTTTTCTTAATTTCCACAAAAAATAATGGAAGACATTATTTTACATCATGAAAATTATTGGAGAAATTAGAACTAGATTTAAACAAATTAGGAATGCACCAAGTGTACAATTATGGAAGCTGATGCAATGTTATCTGGAAGAGCCAGCTAATGCTCTCAACTAATAACATCCACAATTTTATCTCCAAATTGTCTGGCCTAGTATGTGTTCTTTATCTGAGAAAAGTTCAGAAATACATATAGATGTTATATGTTAAACTAACTTAATGATAACAGAACATGAGATGTTTCCTTTTATTACTCTGTTTTGTTTTTTTTTTTTAACTGAGCACAAATTCTAAGAAACATTCACTGAACATGTGTATTTTCATACTTAAATGGTGCAGAGAAAGACAGCAAACAGGATCCCTTCTAGCCCAAGACAGGGCAAGGGGAAAGCTGCATTGAGAGTTCCCTTTCAACAAGAACCTGCCAAATGATCATGTTGCAGATTTACTCTCTAGGAAGTCTACATGACAGAAATATGCCTATCACTGCCTGATTTCATATATGAGTTATAATGGTCACAGATAATATCTGCAGGGAAATGAAGGTACAAAGTTCTAGTATCTTTTTGATAGCAATTATATCAAAGAAATTACAGTCTTCTGGATAGTAGTTCTGCCCCAGAAGGTCTTAATTTTCCTTGTGTGCACTGAACTGATGGGAAGGAAATAATAGGAAGTTAGTGCAAGAGGAATTATTTTTCCAGCTGTATCACTTCTCCAATTATGTTCACCACACAGTCACACAAACATTTGTACCACCACAACAGGGAAGACCTTTTCTTGAAAGGTTCAAGAAACACTCTACAGATATGCAATTAATATGAATACAGAAACATTCTTCTAAGCATTGCTGAATGCCCCCTAAGTAACCTCCCAGTTTTGACGGAGAAAGAAGATGGAACACAAGACTGACTGAGATTTGGGGCAAAGCTGGTTCTGCAAACTGCTAATTATATAAAATTCTCTGTAATGTATTTCTCATTCCAGAGCTACAACACAGCAAAAAACCATGCAATGCTACTGAGTACACTCTTGCTTCTGCAATAGTCTCCAAGTAATTTTGCACTGTTTGTTCTGGTTCATTCTTACAAAGTAAGACTGACAACTGTATCAGCAAGGAAAAAAAAAAAAAGAAAAACCTGATTTCAAGGGCTGAAGTGTTAACCTGTTGCTGAGGACTTGTTAAAGTGTGCTTCATGATGTAATTTCAATTAATGAATCACAAGCCCCCAAAAAACATTCATCTAATTTGTTTGAATTAAAGTTAATCAATGAGACCTCCTTGCAGTCTCTTCTCATTCTCAGCTTCTGGCTGTTAAGCCTTCCTTTTTGCCTTTCTCTGTATCTTTTGTAGTCGACATAATACTTTCTGGCCAGAAATGCATACAGCAAGTATTCAAAATAAGGCCTCTCCAAAAGGTTTATGAATGTATGTGACTTGTTTTCAGTAATTTTCTTAATGATTTCTAAAACTTAGCCAGTCAGAGGACAGTAAGCTAATGGTAAAAAAAAGGAAACAAAACAAAACAAAACAACAAAAAAAAGAGAAACAAACAAAAAAACTCAAACCCACTGAAATTAGTATTTTCCTATCTTGCAGAATTTCCCTTACCAAAGACATTAATTTATTCTGTAATTAATATCATATATGTTGTCTGCTACACCTGGTATGAAATAGGAGGAAGAAAAAGAAAAAAAATTAATAAATGTAGGTAATAAAAGTTTTTATAAGAAAATTTTAAAATTCAGTATTGATTTACTGATCCTTCAACAGAAACCTCGAAGAGGTATTTTGAAATTAGTAATCTGATGCACAAATTGAGAAAGTCTTTCCAAAGAAGTTAGTTAACAACACAGTCCACACTACCTTAATGACTCAAAAGGTTGTACAGCCATCTCAAGTATAAGGAAAAAACTCAAATCTGCTAAGCCCAGGTGCTCTTAATTAATTTTAAACAGCAAACATGGTAGGAGGAGAGGGAGTGGGAGGAACAACAAAAATAAAGAAACAAAAAACCAAAACCAGTCGTAACTTCAAAGAAGTCCTTTTATTTGTGGCGTTTTCCTTCACTTACAGTAACATGCTTTCAGTGGTCTCCCCAGCAGACTTCTACCAAGGAGATTAATTTAAATGCCAAATTTTTCATGAGAGGTGAAAAACACTGAAATCAGTTACCAAGTATATCAAAACCACCATCAAACACTATTCTTTTTTTCAATTTGAGAGAGACATCATGCAAAGCAAAATGCCAGGTGTTTGTTCTGCAGTCTCAGGGTGCTAGTATATGCAATGTTATTTTTCCCCTGTATAAACTGAGAAATAAGCTGACCTTGTGGATAGGAGACTGCTTACTCTTCTGATGGAATCTGTAAAGCACTTTGCATTATAGGGAAAAGGTTAATTCTGCTCAACAACATGCTGTGCCCTTCAGTATCTGATTTTATGTACCATTCCATGGATAGCTGGTTTTAACAGCTCATTTATTTTTCTTCAAGTTGAGCTTTTGAAACTGAATATTTTGATGCTTTCCCTGGAAGCAGATAGCATTAGACCCCTTGTGTGAGGGCAAATACAGAACCACAATGAGAACATCCAGTTAATACAAAAAAGTACACAAAAATGAGATCCTGTCTGAAGCATGAAGATTATTAGATACAAAAAGGCAGACTTTCCAGAGAAAAATATTCATCAAGCACAGTACAAAACTATCCACTTCAGAATTTTAATACTATCCCCTGGAGTATTTAATATTGGTCAGGAATCTCACTGATTCATGATGCCAGAGAGAAAAAGCTCTGGGGCCATTCATCATCAGCCAATAACCCAAAAAAACCTTGGATAAATAGCAAGGAATTAAGAGCCTATTTCAGTCTTGGATTTAGTAAACTCTCAGAAATAATCAGGTAGTGCCAGCAAAATAACATTGACATTTAAGAGAACTCATTCAATGCTTCAGACTCATAGGGAATCTCTAGAACCAGCAGCATGAACCAGTTCATCTATACCTATGTCAACACAGAATAATTCTACGAAAGGAAAAGGAAGTAGCATTTATTTTATTTCCAGATCATTTCTGTTTGTTACTAATTTTACTAACAATATCAAATTAATAGGAATCATAAATAAAATATGAATCTCTAACATAAAATATATTACTTAACAGAAAGAATGCAAATTCAGTGAAAGAGGAAGGAAATTATTTTAAGTAAGTTCCCTTCATAATGATTCAAACATTCACATGGGATTAAATTATAGCATCTCTATTGTTCCCTAATACACACTAGGAAATAGAGGTCATTATCCTACATCCCTGATGGCCTGCTGCTGAAGTCATTGGAAATACAGTGGGGATGAATCTGACTTTTTATCCGATTTATAGTACATGCGAAGCCCAAGAGTAGTGCTGTTTTGTTAGTTTTTTTTATTATTGCACCATTTACCAACAATATCATTAAATTAACACCACCACAAAATGACAGATATCAAACCTAAGGCTGTGTATCATAAAGAAGGTATCTTATGAGTTACTTTTTCCTTTACTTTCTTTTTAAGGGGAAATGTGTGGCACATGGCCTCTGGTTTTTCTGACTACTGGTCAATTTTCTAGCATCAAGAAATAAAAAACAAGGATAAAAGAAACTGACCTGCAATAATCACCATATTATTACTGCTGCCAGTAATAATGGCTACAAAGTCTTACAGAACAGAATATTTATGTGATACACAGTTTCATTTAACTTTATACTTCAGTGTTTTTCCCAATAATACTGTTCATAATGTCTTGTTTCATTAGCTTCTTCTAAATAAAAAAAAAAATTAGTTCCTTCTGGTTCTTTATGCAGGAAGGACAGAATACTTACTAAACATCTCTCAAACTATTTCCTTGACCATTGGAAAGGAAATGAAGACCACAGTCTTTCCTTGACCATTCCATTTCATTTATACATTCAGTGGAAAAGCATTCCAGCGTTGTGCTCACCAAGACAAAAATATAATTTGACTTATGAAGAATTTAATAGGCATCAGATGAGAAACAAATTGGTTATAGGAATATATACTTTTCATATTCAAATGTGATTAATGCACTTATATGTATACTCATAATTTAATAAAATAAAATTCAAGGCAGGGAAACAAGGCCATTAGCGGGCATGCAAAATTAATATCTGTCATTCCATACTCTCGTACATCCTGCATTCACTGATACAACAGCGTCTTTTACCACATGCTGCAAGAATTAAAAGAAAGTTAAAAGTAGTATGACGAAGTGTATCCATAAATAGCCACAACACTGTCTAGCTGTTTTTCTCCAAGCCTTCTACAAAATGTCAAAAATAACAAGCTTTTTTTAAATAACTTTTGCATGGGTTTTTTATGCAGAAGGAAATCAAATTCTTAAAGACCTGCATGCCATATCTCAAGCTTTTCCATCAGCTGAGAACTTTGTTTAATATTGTCACTAAGCTGCAAATTGGCTGACTTTAAGTGCTTCCAGCAGAGAAATCTATGTGTATGCATAACGCTCCAAACCTCCTCAGAAACAAGCAAAAGTGCTCAGAAGATTCCATAGTTAAATTACAAGTTTTTCAAGCAAAAAACCTGTACTAGCAACCTGTTTGGCACACTGATCTTCACGGTGACCTCTGGATTCTATGACGCCTGCAGTAAGATACTGGGGAATAAAAAACCCACATCTTTGACAAAGCTGATACTTTTACTCCAGTAATAATTAAATAAATTCTACGAACAGGCAGTTCAAACTTTTTAAACCTAGAGAAATGCTAAGTTTGATAAATTTTCTTTTGCAAATATAACTGCCACCAAAACTGTGTGTCCTCAATGTTCTCATTCTGGGCAGAGAATGAGAACTGAATGAGGTTATTCCAAACTGAGCAAAAAACTGGTTTCAAATGATTTCCCACCAAGAGCAGCTTCTCCCTACATGACAACCCTACAGGCACCCGCACTGGAGCAGTCTGTTTCTGAAGGACTCAATGCTGTGGAAAGGATCCATGGAGGAGCACGACATGAAGAACTGCAGCCCATGGGAAGGACTCATGTTGGAGAAGTTCGTGGAGACTGTCCCCCAAGGGAGGGACCAGTACTGGAGCAAGGGAAGAGTGTGAGGAGTCCTCCCCATGAGGAGGAAGGAGGCGTAGCCCTCATTCCCTGCCCTCCTGTGCCACCGGCAGGGAGGAAGTAGAAAACTGGGATTAAAATAAAGCCTCAAAAGGAGGGAGGGGAAAAAGATTCTTTAAGATTTGGGGTTTGTTTCTTATTACCCAACTCTGATTTGAATGTTATTAAATTATACAGACTTCCCCAAGTTTTTTGCACATGACAGTGATTGCCAAGTGCCTCCCTGCCCTTATCTCATCCCATGAGCCTTCCCTTGTATCTTCTCTCCCCTGCCCAGATGAGGAGGGCAGTGACAGAGCAGCTTTGGTGGGCACTGCTAATTCAGCCAGGGTCAACCTACCACACTCAGCTATACAATCCATGCATTCCCACAGAAATCATATTCATATAGAACAAAACATATCATTCCATCTGATGGAACTTTTTTCACTAAATAATATTAATACTTCTTTTCCTTCTTTTAGGCCTTCCTACATCTTTTACAAAAACACTATATGGCAAGATCGAATTATAAATCAAAGATAGGCCATAAACTCCTAAAAGTGAAAATGGTAGCATCTCCTCTGAGGGGAAAAAAAAGAGGGGAAAAAAAGGAAAATAATAGGAAATTATTTGTACATATTATGAAAGACTAATGAGTTTGAAAAATAAATCCCTCATCTATTCATTGCTTTTTTTTTCCCCTAATAGTTAGCTTATAACAATTTTTAACTTAAACTGGAAAGCTATTAACTGGAAAACATTGTTTAACTAAGGAATTAATAAGTGTTCTGCTAACCAGCTTTTAAGGTGTTAAGTATAGAACAGTCACCGCTTCCAGATACCAAGGAAAAAATATTTAGCACGACACAAAAAAAAATTTTACTTTTCTACATTTAAGTGATATTAGCTACGCCGTGGTACTAAATAAATATTATGACTTTGCCATTTTAAAATATTTATCTAAACAGAAATAGTGTGAGAGCAATTCTATGGCTATTTACTTCTAGGATAAGACAACTTTATATAAACTTCTTTCAGAATTAGTAAATTTGTTCCAATCTGAGTCATAAAAGCCTTACCTCAATGTTCTAAGTACCCATAAGAGGAAGAAAAACCAGGACAGACCTAATCTTTGAATGGATTAGAGCTAGTTAAACTTTCACAATATTTAAAACCCCTCTACTGATGTTAATTCTTAGCTCACTCCTTTACTCATGACTGACTCCCAAGGAAGTACAAAAATAGGTTCACTGCTTACCCAGATTTTTTTTTATGAGTTGCATAAAAATATACTTAAAACTCCTTTAACAAATCTACATTTGAATGGAAATATAAAAATCAAAGCAAACAGCAGATTCAAATGGCTTAAAAACACCATATCAATGGATGACACTGGCAAGTCTGATCCATAATGTATTCTACAAGACTTTCTCTGGGGTGATGAATTTGCTTTCTCTTCTTATCACTAATCACATTCTTGGATTACTAGCATACATTCACTGGACAACACTCAGGAGTATTTCATTAAATATAAATACAGATCTATGCCTCCAAAAAAGGCTTTTTACAGGAAGGGAAAGTTACCCCAGCATTCAAAGCTCATTTTTTGGTCAGGGAACAGGGAGGTAGGAAATTGAGAGATTTTTTAATCCATGCAAAAGTCTTTGGTTGAACAGTTTAGTAAAAATTGCTGTTGTTTGTGCTAGTACATTTCTGCCTTTGCATAAGAATTCAAAAAAATTCTTATAATATACTTAACCTCTACTACACACAAAAAAAAAAAATCACTTCAGAGAGAATAGAAAAGTGTACTATTTTACTCAAGAAGAGTACTATTTTACTCAATGCAAGTTTACTGCCAGCAAACTTACCAGTCGTCTTCTCTCCTCTTCAACAGCAATCAAGAGCCGAGCAAACTCCTTCAATGACTGGGCTGAAAGGAAAACAAAGAAAATCAGATTTTAAGACCAGGTCAGTCCGTTATGTGGATTGAAGCTACAGTGATAAAATATTGCTTTTACACTGCAATATAATCAGTAGCCTTAAACAAGACAGACTGAAGCAGGGGGCAGGTCATGAGCAAAGAAAAAGAACCTGAGTTTTAACAGTAATATGTATTTTTAAAATAATTTTATAATGGAATATGGCAAACTGAATTTCCTGAAACATGGAAAGATCAGTCTCAAAACAGAAGATACCTGCTTTCAGCCACAAAATTCACTTTAGCATACTAGGACCAAGAAGAAAATGTCAATAAAAGAATTGAGTTTCTCCCACTAAGGTGGGAGAACAAGTATTTGCAAGAACTATGAAAAATATTTGGGTAAATATTTGAAACTCAACATTTTAGAAGAAATGCCAAGCATTTAGATTTAAGTGCTCTTCACCTTTTTGTTTTACAGGGACAAGGTCTGAGGTGACCCAAACAGATGATTGATTTATAAGCTCTGAACTCTGTTACAACTGTGACAGAGTCTTTGTTCAAAACTGTTTTCAAATAGAAGTCAAAGGGCTGAAGCAGTCAATGGAAACATAATAGAAGAATTAACCCCTAAAAGAGGGCAAGAAAGAGGAAAACATTCTATGAAAACTCTTTAAGATTTCATTCTCATGTAAGCATGTAGTACAACCTGCCTAGAAAAATCTTTTCATTCGTATTACTTTCTCAAGGGCATGGGGGTTACTCAGATTCAGCATCACCATCCCATAGGCAACAATCCCAGAGGAAATCATGTGAAGAGAGCTAAGTATCTCTTTTTACTTTCTCCTGATGCAACTAGCAGTAATTGCTACCAATGATTTTTGTGATTTAAAGCTCTGAACTCAGAATACAGATTGCTAAATACTACAGTTTCTCACCATAAACCTGAGGCAATCTCAATCATTTTGAAAGAGGTAAAAAAGCCCCATTGAAACAAAACTCATATTTTCTCAAAAGAACAGGACTGAAAAATCCTTCACAGTTAACCAACATATAGTGCTGACAGTATGCTAATGGAACTCCACCTCTTACTTATTTTTTCATCTTCTTAAATGTTTTTTGTGTCAGTCTCCAATAATATGGCTTTATCCCTTCTCAATTTCTCTAAAAGGTTTAAAGAAATAATCACATTTTCTAGAAAGTACTGGAACAGATCCTTTAAGAAGGAACCAGTATCTGGCTTGTCTTAAGTGCCTTGTCTGTATTCATGAACTGCTACTTAGTTTTTGGACCATTCCCAAATGACATCTATCCTTTATACCATCTGGACCTTGCAGAGATCACCCTTGTATTCTCCTTTCTCTCTGTTAGCTTTTACAGTTGAAGAACGCTTTATGGTTGTTCCAATATCTTCTGAAGAAATCACACAGCTAATTTTTTTTCGCAACTATGATGATACTTGCATATCTTGACCTCTAAGTCATTGTTTGCTGACAAATTATTTTTTTACCATTATGAGTCCAAATACACCTGGTAAGTTAAATGTCCATCTACTTGAGCCTTGAGTTTTTTCCTTTAATATTTTCCCCTGAGAACATGAGTACCAGAAGATTTTGCCAGTTAGGTCGATATCAAGAATTTCAGTTTGATATCCACTGAATTAGCTCAATCTCTTAGTCAGCTCATAATATCCCATTAAAAAAAAAAAAAAAAAAAAAAAAAAAAAAAAAAAAAAAAGGAAAAAACCAACCAAACAAACAGGTAAAGAAATAAGATGATGAACTGACTGGTTATACCTGACAAGGAATCTGTAGAGAATTGCACTCAAGAAATCTAAGTACCCAATATGAAATGCTAAAAACTAAATAAACAAATAGCCAGACAGACATGGCTAAGGTGTGAGGATGTGGAGGGGTGGGGGGGTGAGGGGGGGAGAAAGAAGGGGAGTGTAAAATAAACCCAAAACACAAAACTAGTATGAGAAGCTTTTGATTCATCTCATGAATTTCAAGGCAGAACCAGAGAGTTTTTTAATTTCAAATTTGCAACATTTGCTTAGGCTTTAAATAAATTCAGGTTCAGCCACAGGAAAAAATCATACAAAATATGTTCTGTAAGCGTGCAAATCAAGATTTTCCTCAATATCTAACCCTAATACAAAGGTACTAGTCTGTCACCTGTACAGTGCCTCAACTAAAGACTGAGAAATGGTCTCCATCTTTTCCTTCCCACAGGCTCACCTTTGGGGGAATTATAAAGGTCAAAGTTTCACTAAGAACACAGAACCTACACTATTCAGCAGCACTAAGACAAACCATCCCCCTGATCTTATGAGACTTTGATTGCAGATACACCTTTGCATCACCTTTAACTACACCTCTGAAGCTCACTGCCCAACATCCACATCCATCCCTACATCCAGCCACAGGATGTGCACAGGGAGAACTTGTGCATTGTGTTATTCAGAGCATAGAGAAGGAGGCACACCCAGAACACAAAGACATCTCTGGTGACCCCAATGGCTTTTCTATCCTTGGTGGCAATGTCACCACATAGATCCAGAAAGGCTTTACCCATGCCAGCTCTCCTATGACAGCCCTGAGTACTACAGCCCCGATCTTTCACATTATTACACCCTTCTTCCCATACAAACCCTGCTCAGTGTGGCCTCATCAAAAGCCAGGGTCTGTCCCTAGAGGACTTTGTGCTGGAAGCTGCAGTGGGAGGGGGAAGGGAAGGAAACAGAGCCCTTGCTCCTCTTTTCCCAGTGTACCCCCTTTCCTTCTTTCTCCTCCCTTCTCCCACAGAGCCCTCTGGTTGCAAAGAGGCAACAGCTCTGCCTCACTTCAGTTTGGGGCTGGGCAGACAGAGGAATGCCAAGGGCAGAGGTCATCAAGGGAATGAGGCCCCCCAGGTAATTCACCCACAGGGCACTGGGCACCTTGGAGATCTGGGCAGGGGCATCCTTCCCTTACACAAGTACTGAGTACCCTCATCGGGATCTCAGCACAAACCCTGGGCACCGGGTACACACATCTAACTCTGGATTCACAGCTCTCAATAGGAAACAAACAGATATTTCAAAAATAATAATTTGAAGTGCTTTTGTGTAGTTGAAAACCAGAAGATTTAGAAATCAGACCCATCTGTGTCAGATAGAGGCCACTGTCTGTCAGGACACCCAGGCATTACACAACAGCCTCATAATCTTTTCTTAGTAATGTGACAACATTTTTTTTTAAATTCACTTCTTTTTAATCAGGATAGATACAAAAGAATTAAAGTGAACTTTGTAAACACAAAAAGGGGTGGGAGGAAGAAGAGTCAAGTTATTTTGCAAGAGGAAATGTCATGGGAAAGCGCTGATAAGAAATAAATTCTGAAAACACACCAATAATATGAAGTGCAATATGCAGCCTAACAGACTAAATATTAAGTTATTTTTAGTTATTTTCATAAAGAATTATTGTTATTGGTGGGCCATTTAAAGAAAAACAAAGTGCTGGCTAGATATTTTATTCTAAGTCATTAGGCGATATTAACTTAAAAATCCCAACAGTTTTACAGTCTGCTTTTTATTTAAGGGCTACTCAAAAGGACTTGTAAGATACATTTGGTATCATGATGGAAATGATGCCTATGAAAAGCAACACCCAAGAAGCAAAAACAATTGAATGTGTACCCAGATGTACACTTGTGGTCTCATTCATCACAATCACAACAGGTTGCCAGCTGCTGCTCTCTGGAGTGTTCCCAACTCAACAACGTGCTACAAAATTTCCCTTGTTCAGGAGAAAGGGCTCCCATTATTTTACTTACAAAAAAAAAAAAAAAAAAAAAAACAAAACAAAACAAAAAAAAAAGCCAAAAAAAAAAAAAAAAAAACAAAACAAAACAAAAAAAAAAGCTATTCTCTTTACTTTTAATTGAAGTCTTTTAAATAATTTGCTTCATTGAGAAACAAACTACAATACCAACAGCTTAAACATTAATGTTGTAGATCAACAACATTCTTTTTTCTTCCAAAATCCCTATCACTTCTAACACATGGTACAGCTCCACAAACAACTACACCCACATAATTAAAAAGCTACAGAAGTTTGATGTAGAATTTGAGTGAATGAGAGAGAAGTAAAAGAGGATAAAAATTAATTTAAGTGAATTTTTAGACTGTTTCATTAAAAATATGATGCATTTACACTCTACAAATCTGGTTTACTGCATTGAAATCAACCCAGTTGTTCATAGGGAAAAAAATGCACATAATAAATCTTATGATGTTTTTGCTATATGCTTGTGTAGAGAAAGTATCACCTTAAAATAGTATGTCTGTGGAAATTACTGAAGCTACTCTATCAACTTTTGCTTAATACTTAAGAGGATAGTGACACACTGTACCACTGAATGTCACACGCAATAGATATTACAGTTAATGAGAAAAGGCTGACAAAGTGTATGACACATAAAATAGTTTTGCATGACCAATACTGAACTGAAAGACATAAAGCCAAGTTTGGAAGGCAATGTTCAACCCAAGACAGAAATTAAAAGCTACTGTGGAAGACAATACAACTCAATGTTCTTTTCTGTGGACTGCTGCTTTAATTTCTACTTACATTCAGTCTCAAATGATGCATAGACAATTTTTACATACTCTAAAGTACACAAAACAAGATTTTATAGCACTGTGAGCAGATACCACCACCACCTTCAGATATGTGAATGCCAGTACGGAAAAAAACCCCACATATAGATACACATCACGTGTTCTTATGACACCTTGCTGTATGAAAGGCAAAAACGAGCAAGAGTGTCAGAGATTTCCTGATGTCTTCCTGATCTGAACTTCCAGGACTGTGTTGTACATTGCTCCCAGTACTCTTTGGCAGGAAGGTCAGTCAAGCAAATCCTCCAGAACCGGTCATACCTTGCAGAGACTTGCTATAGCAGCCCAAAATTCATGCTTGAGCATGAACTTCAGCTAAAGTCTAGAAGGGAGCTTTTCCCTGTAAAAAATACATCACTGAAACAGGATTCAAGAGAGATCAATGGCCCATAAGGAAATATCCGAAGGATTAACTTGTTAACTTGTTTCCTAGACTTCCATGAGAAAGCAGAATAAATGTCAGATCCATGAAGGCTGTGAGAAGAGACTTTCTTTTCCAAATCTAAAATTAAAATAAATATATTAGTAAATAGTTGTTAAATCACAGTTGTATTTTCAGAGCTTTTAATAATTAGCACTAACTGCAGCCACAACAAGCAGTTTTTCAACAAATGACAACAGCAAATAAAATGTCCATCCTTTTTTCTATGGCTTTAAGACATATTGAAAAAGTATGTGAAGTGATGATGATGGGGAGGTACAGTAGGTAGGACAAGAGTAGCCACAGAAGGCTTCCTTTCAGACAGAAAAAGCCAGCATATCAGAGTAACACTGACAGGCCACAACAGGTATGAAAAGATGATCATCTGCTTTCTCAGTAATTTCTACTTAACAAGAGTTGTGGATGTCTTTAAAGAGGATCTGCAATGTCTATCAGTAGGTAACTAATTGGATGTTGTTAAATATCACTACTATGGCAAGTTTTCACATTACAAAATGAAATGCAGAGGAGGACTGCCTCAAAAAAAAGGACTCCCAAAGCCTGTCATTATCTTTGTATTTCAATATGTTGGCTATGAATTTAAATGGAGCCTTATTTAATACAAGAGAGGTTTCCCTTATCACTGTCACGACCTAGACTGATTTGTTAATGATCCTTTCCCCCCCTGTTTTTCCTACTGAATTAAGCCTATAAAACATAAAAAGTGTACAATTACCTAGAGCTTTAAAGGGAATTACAACTGAGCCCAATGGGAACAAGTTGAAGGGATCAACATCTTAGTCTATAAACAGAAATAATGAATAATTTATGCCAATTGTGAAAAATGTCAAATGTCCTTGAACTTTAAGCAGAGTATCGGTGTCAAAGTGTTTTATAACTAATGTTGACTGGACTGGAGCACCACTGTACCATAATTTAAAAAACAGTAGTCCAAGATGACTTACAGAAAACAGCTGTTGGTTTCATTTTTAAAACACATTTGCAGAAAAGCTATATTTGGACAAGAAGACATATGTCTGATAAATCTTCCCAATTATTGCTCAGGTTTTCTATTTTCTTTACCTACTGTTATTTGTTCCACTATTTCTACCCTAGGTCATCTTCCTTCACTTTCCAAATGGCAACATTTTTGGAGAAACTTCAGCTTCAGACTGAGCTCTGTACTGTAAGTAATATTTACTGGGAAAGCAGAAAAGATGACAAAATAGGAGAGAAGTAGAGAATTTGAAATCAATGTTTATCTTAGTTATTTTGTCACCTTCTGAGAATCATTCCCAAGATAACAGAGAAAATGCAACAACTGCTTTCTTTTGTTAAGGTTTAAGATAACATTAGTTAGGTATTTATGTGAATTCCAGTTTGCAAGACACACTTTAAGCTATTGGTGTCAAGAGATGAATTATGTTAGAAGATTCCTTTGTGAAAAAATAAGTTAGAATATCAAGATAATGGTTAATTTCTTCATGGGGTTTCGATCTTATTTTAAATTTGGGAAATTATTATTGTATGTGCTGCCTAATCCTCTCCATTTGGTTTCTCTTACCTTCCTAATCTAGGCATCAGGTTTTATGGATCTGTAATAAGGACCTTAAGCATTCCTGTTGTCTGTGTTTACACTTACCACAGCTTCCACAAGAACAGTAAAAAAAGCAATTTAGACCTTCCTATAATACAATGAAATGAACTTCTAGTAGTAAAAGCCATAGGATGAAACAAAAATTCAAATGTGGAGGTTTAAAGACTACATCAACATAATTCAGCATGGAAACACACTTTCAAAGTGGCAATGATTTCTGCCAGAAGACAGTGATTTAAATTTATTGTTGAAATAACTACAAATTTCCTTGAAGACTTCCATCATGGAAAGCCACACTAAGGCACAGACAACCCTATCTGGTCTGTACTGTTCTTGTGATAGAATCAAGACATTCTTAGAGCAGACAATGTGAAGCTATTTCAGACTCAATAAATGAACATTCATACTATTTGCTCCATAATTAGTCTGCAAGGGCTTAATCCAATTTTTTTTTTAAATCAAATACTGCCATGGTCTTTCAGATTTTGAAGCATCTGGCAGGGAGCACAAGTTTCAGTGGTAACTGTTTCCTCTGGCAATTCCCTCCTTGAACTGTGGGGAAAGGTATTTTGCCCAATTTTTTTAATTACTGAAAATAAATGTGCTAATTCACATAAGGAAATCTGTATTTGCCAAAAAATTAATTATATATCAGGAAGAAAAAGTATGATAACAGCAAAGCGACAGACAGGAAAAATGCCTGTTTTAAAGCTTCTGCAAAGAAATTACACAAATGAATAATTTTCTTGCGAAAATTGACAAAATTAAGCCTTTTATGCCCAAATTTATGATTCAAGGCCTATGTATTGTTCTCTAAATATGATAACATGTTCCACTGCATGCTGGCAAGCAGAGAATTTCATCAGGGCACAGTTACTCAAATACATGTAACTAAAAGTAAAAAAACCCTAAGGGTCCTCTCTATTTCATTTAAGACATTGTAAACTCAAGAGTAGATTCAGTAGTGATGTTTTCTCCAAATTGTAATTAGGAGCATTGTGGCTCCTCACATTATTAGGCTAGAGAGATGGTAGTAAGTGCTGCAAACTCCCCATGAAATGAAACTATCAGATACTCAGCAACCGTCTCCCCTTTTGACCTTCCCTGGTTTATAGCATTTGATCCCTTTTTGTTTCTGGGCAGCGCTACCCACAAAACTTCAAAGCCCTTCAATTGCAAATCATATAACTAGGCACAAGCATTTGGGTTTTGTCACACTATAAAGGTGAGACAAATCAGCAGAAGAGGCTAGTGATTCCACAATAAGAATGGAACCTCCTGCCTGAGCCCCACACACGTGTGCCCCATGCTGCAGGCCAATATGAGAACCATAAAAGACACCAAATCAAGATCCGAGCTTAACTGAAGCCCAAAGCCCTGCAAGATGTGTTTGGCAGGACAGCATAACATACCATATGAGGCAATTTTAACTGAAGAGTATTTCCACTTTGCAAAACTTAATGAGCAAATATAGGAAGGTATTTTCTTAATTTTTTTTCTAAATATATGTAACGCATAAAGTGCAGGGCTGCTATTAGAAGTAAAAATCCTTTCCCCATTACAGAAACAAACCTCTGTCAGGGTAACCATCTAAACCCAGTTACAAACAGTATCATATTTGAGAATTCTTTGCTATAAAAAGTAGCTATCATGTTACAAATATTTAAACATGCAAATACAAGCCTTGTACAAAAGTTAAAACAATTCTTTGAGCCAATACATTTATGCTTTCCACTCCACTACTTTTCAACAGAGGTCTACAAAGAAGGCTACATGTTTATATACAAATGAAGAAGATTTGCAAGAAAGTCAGCTTATGCAGAATTCCCAAATTTACTGTCAGCACTCGTCAAACACAATACTTGGAGAGATAACCTGAAGACATGCAGTGTTACACATTTTAAATAAATCCAATTACTTGACTTAATATCAGTAATTTTCCAAGCCCTACTCATGCAGAACCTCACAAAGCAAATACAAGCAGAAAATTCTAAATAGATCAAGCAAGGGCAAGCACTTCAGAAAGCCTTGAAAATTTTTTAAAGTCATAATGGCTGTCTATCCCACAGCATGTCTGTACAAACAAAACAAAAACAAACCCACACCAAAGAATAATTCCATTACCACCATTACACTTTTAACACTTTATTAAAAAAACAGGTGCATGTCTACCCTGTGCTAGTGTTCTAATCTTTTTATAAATGCAGTACAGATTTTGAAAATACATAATTTAATTTGGAAAATTTACCTATCTTGTGTAGCATGAATTCTTCAATATGGCAGAGACGTGAAGAAAAAGCTCATTCTAGACTCTACTAGTCTACAGCACCTCTCCTGAAACATGGCATCTTGGAGTGCCAGCAAAAACCTTTTAAATCATCTAAATAATTTCTTCCATTTCCTTAGGAACATGAGAAGGATCTCCCAAGCAGTCATGTGCTCGCACAGAGCACTGTATCAAAACCTGACCACAAATGACTCTTTTCTTGTCTCTCCCCTTTCTTCTACACCTGCGGTGGAAGTTTTTGGGATGAGTCACAACAAATACACCATTTCTACCATGTTCCCATAGAATAAAGAGATAAGGATATAGATAAGTGATCATTAAGAAACACTGCATCTCTATGCCAAACTAAAGAATGGGGTTTTACATTATTGTACATGTCAAAGAGAAATCAGCCTCTCTTTTCACCTGATGGAGCTGCAGGCACAGCAGTGGGGCTGTGCTCACAGCTTCAGAACTCAGCAGGGTGTGGGGAACTATATTCAATATATCAAATCCTGTCTAACAGGTAAGAAGTGATCTTAAAGTGCTGCTGTACACCTACTTTGAAAAAATAGCAGCTTGAATTGCCCCCTATTGAAAACTAAAGCATACCACAGAAGTTCATTTAATTCAATTAGTCTTTACCTCAACTAAATTTACCATTAACCTTTGACTTTAACAGATCTGGCTTCACCAGAGCTGACTGATATCCTATCACATATCAGAGGAAGAACAGCTCTAAAAACCATGGAATATTCAGAAATAGTTAAGTTCAAAGATGGATTCTGATGCAATCAGATTACAATCCTCCCTTGCTCTCCCTCCCCCATCTCACTAGGAAGAGTTGTGATATAAACATACTATGAGTACAAACCTTTTGTTCTAAGATAAGAATTGCTGCTTCAAGTTGAATTTTTTTTGAGCTGAATAACAAGACAACATAAGAAACAACCACTGAGCAACGTACAACATTGTTTGCAGCAATGTTAAGCTGCAAAAGTAATATTCAATCATAGCATTCCATAAACAAAGGGGTTAGAAGTAATTATGACTATATTTCAGGCTTGCCAATCCCCAATTCTTCAGAGGCCCATCCACACTTTAAGTGAAGGAAAAAGTCCTGATATTTTAATCATCCCAGCTGTACAAACCTTTTTGTGTGTGGCTCTTTATGAGTGCTGAAATAGTGGAAGTAAAAGCAAAAGCAATATATTCAGAATGCAACTGAGAATTATTAATACTGTTTTTCTGATTTTTAAAGTTTTGTGCATTTATGCTTGAATAGTTAAAGAGTTTAGAAAAAATATCACCAAATACTTCAACAGATGTTAAGTTTGCCATAATTGCTTAATTTGAATTTAGGCCTACAAAGGGATCAAAAAGTAACTGTGCTTAAAACTTTAAACTCTACTAAGCATTTTGATTTCAGAAAGTACAAATCCCTTACCTTATTTGCTCAAATCTGAAGATGAATATCTCAAAGCTGAGTTGATCAAACTACTATCTGTTTTTGAAAATGAGTTCCTATTTCTCAAGAGGTATGCTAGCCTGACAACTCAAAAATGTTATGCCATTTTACTAGAAGTGTATTATATGCAGCAACAGTATGTACTCATTATTTTCAAAACAAGTCTATAAAGCAACACTCTAATCCTCAAATTGCCTCCCCACAGGCATTCATACTTTACTGGGATGTCCAAATCTAGAAATAATGAAGTTAAGTGACAAAGGAGGGGAAAAGAGGTATTTTGAAGGCATGAAATGAGGACAATAAAGTAGAATACACCTTCAAGAATCCAGAAGATTGAAATGAGAGACACAAAAGCTACTTCACCTTCCTCTGTGAGTAGCGTGGACTTTGTCCATTCATCTACTCACTTGCTCAGATAAAATATTGGCTCAACTTAACTCCTTAGCAGAATGCAGCAGGCCAACAAAGTTGTTGATTGCCTGCCTCAACCTCTTTATGTGCACAGTAGGAGCTCCAAGGCAAGAAGTATCTGAGACACCACAGTCTGCAGTTCAAAACAGTAAAATGAACTGACATGAATTTTAGCTTCTGTTAGTGCACCAGGATGCAAACCGCAGGGACTCAGGAGAGCTCCTACTGTCAGCTACTCCTGATGCAGAAGAAAGGTAGGACAAACAGAAATGGCAGTAACTGCATTGCCACACCAATTCAGTTTTTTCATTTGAATACTCATCTTGAGGTCAACAGGGAATGGAGCATGCAGATTCCATCCTATTCCTTCGGATAGGTATTCAAGAGAAAAAGAAACAACAAGGACTGTGTTGTTGATCTTATTTTATCTTTTCCTCCTGAACAGATAAAAAACTTACTGCACCATTTTTTTGTTTCTTGATTTGTCAACCTCATTTGCCCTTTCTAAGCAAGGACAAGAGCTCTGGGCTTGACCAACAGAATGCCAACCTTCAGTTTCTGGGGCAGATGTTGCTTTGAAGCCTTAAGAGGATCCGAGCACTAGCATAAAATCACTCATTTCTTGAAGTCAAGAAACAACAGAGTTCCGGAAAGAGGTGGCATTTGTTTAAATTGTCAAATATGCAACAAGGATTAAAAAAAATAATGGTAGGAACAGAATCAATAGGTTTGAAACAAATACTTTAGGCATTTCATACCCTGATTATGCTGAGTTCCTTCCATAAATTGTTATCATTGAACTTCAGTAGATAAAAACATCCAATACAAGTACCAAAGAACCCTGTCCTGTGATCTTACAAGTACCTTAGGTAAAGTTGCTTTGAAAATAATCTAGAAAGTTAAACCTTAAAATTCATTCTTTCAGCTGGAGGAAAAACAGTTGGCAAATCTAAGCAGGTAATTACTGTGGAAAAACAGCCATACAATCTTTCTATGCAAATTCACTCTCCATTGTAAATAGCTTTCTAGTCTAATTCAGGACTCAGCCCTTCTCCACCCATCTAAAATAAAACCACCTTTTGTAAATATACTTGTCTCTAATCTGTTCCACAAGGTCAACAAACTCAAGCTCTAGAAAATTTGTTGGGATGACGCCTACACTAAAAAAATCCACCCTCAGAACACTGCCCTCAAGGTGGTGGCGAGATCCTGTTCTTTCTTTGGATATGGCAGAAGTAGACCAAAGATGCTGCAAGTAATTTTAGACTTATTTGCAATTTGGCAATTCCATTCGGAAGCCTGGTTACAAATGGGAATTCAGTGCAAAGTAGGTTGAATATTAACCCCAAAAAGAACTTTCTTGAACATGAAAGATTAACCTCAAGTAATTAAGGAGATGACCTGTAAGATATCCAAGTGATTCTGACTGTAGGTGGCCCAACTGCATTTAATAAATAATTCAGGAAGAGCAAAGCAAATTCAAGAAGCCATTACCCACCACAAGCAGGTTGTGGCTTGAAATCATGATTAACCTGACATCTACCTTCTCAAATTCCTGATGAACCTCCAAAGGACAGTGTCCTAACCTGGAGATGGCCAAGTACATGACTGATTGTCAAGATTTGTCTCTACACACTTAGTCATGCATAAAGCTCCTATGCAATTTTTTTGTTGTTTTAAATTTATTTATTTATTTGACTAGAGCACTGTAACCACAACATGTACCATTAAAAATGGAATTTGGTACCTCTTAAAGTCAATTAAACTTTTACACTGTTAGAAAAGATTTTTTAGAAAAAAGCCATGATTTTTTTTTCCTTTTTTTGTGTAGTTTTATATACAAATTTCCCAGTACAGGTCTATTTGCTGCTTTGAATTATAGGATGCTTGTCCTCTAACAAGCTCTCCAAGAGGGTAGAGCAAACGCTAACTGAAAAGCATTGTGCATGTGGATGCCCAGTATGAGAAAAAAAGAAGACTGAGCTTATGGCATCATTGCTCAACTAAAACAAGAAATCAAAACACAGCAGCGGACTCTAACAAACAACTACTATTAGCATTCTGCACTTGTTTGTTTGGTTTTGAGTTCTTTCTCTCTGGTACATTTGAGCTCGATTTTTCAAAGTTCAACTTGAAAGTAACTGCTGTAAACAATGTAACTGCCAGGTATGAGCTAACAGTTCTGTAGATGGTTAGTTGCAAGCAATTGAATAATCCCATGAACGACTTGAGGTGTGAGTCAGCAAAGACCACGAGCTCCAACTGCTAGGGGCAAGAGAAGAATTCAGTGCCCACAAGAAAAGATACCACATTTTAGAACTTCTGTTATTCTGTTATTCTTTGTGGCTCATTTAATAATGTTTCCATAGATCATCACAATCCTATTACATTCTTAAATCAAGCATCTCATGCTACCTGAAATATCTGTCATAATATAATTCTCTTCAGGGAAGAAAACACAAACTTCAAAACCAGCAGTCACAGAGTGAAAGACATACGCTTTTCAGTGCACTTTCCTAAACAGCACATGCCAATAAAACACAGGTACTAAAATAAAATGCCAGTATATCAGAATGTATCTATTTGTCTAATTTTTAAGTTCTGAAGAGCATGGTCTTATACTGCAGATATTGGATCTCACAGATATATAATTAACCATAATACAAAATAGACACAAACTTGATAAAGGCACAAGACAGAATTCCATTGAGTTAATAATGTTTATTACTTTCATCTCTAGCAGCCATCAGCCAGATAACACAAACAGAATAAAAGAGTATCAAAACCATTGAAATTCCTAGGGAGAGATCCAGGTGACACAAGCTGGATAATAGTAGGAGGAGCTGGGCAAACCTTCCCCTTGTAAAATTTATGCCAGCAGTGTACACAGAGGAAAAAGGTAGATTATCATTAAAAACATGGTTTTTGCAGCTGTCCCATCCATGGAAAGTTTTATGTTACCTACAAGGTTTGAAACATGTAAAAATCATGCATCCATTTTACACAAAACTCCCACTGGGCAAGAGAAATGACGGACCTCCTTTACATTCACTGGCAATCTTCAGTATTTAATTTTTTTGCAAAATACTTTCAAAGAGGGCTGAGAGCAGGGTGCTATGTCTAAAAAGCAAAAGGCAAAGCGTTATCAAGTGTTGGTATTTCTGAGGAAAACACAGTTGTTAGATTAAGAAAGCGACAGCCTCTTCTCAGAGCAAGGGCAAGTTACATCAAACCTTCATTACTATGACTTTTTAGTATTATTAATTTGCTGTCACTCCTCTTGTTATTTTTTGCATTGAAAATGCCATCTTCTGCAAACTTTTCAGTTGCACAAAAAACAATTACAGCTTTGCTGAATCACATGCAACTGGAGCTAATAACCATGTTCTGCCATCAAATAGTACAGCCCAGGCATTGCTGCAGATCACATGCTTCCACAAGCAGTCCAAACCAGAGAAAGAGACAAAACCAGCAATTGTTGCTAGCTTGTTTTATTTTTTAATGAGAAAAACTAGTAAAGATAGGGACCACTGTTTCCCACACCACATTTGCTGGCAAAAAGATTAAAAACTGAAACGGTTTTTATAGCTTTAATCCTTTGATGTTCACAGTTAGAAAGCCAACCAAAAACATACGAGCTGTAGATGATTTGAGGAACAAGACAGCCAGCTTATCCAAGAAAGTCAGAGATATTCCTTACAACTCATGCATAAAATGACTCTAAACAAGGCATGGTATATCTGAAAGTGACTATGAAGACAAATCTGGCTAACTTGCAGCAACATGAAGAAATTACCTGAAATGCATTATACAGACACAGACACAGGTAAAATTTTTTTGTCAAAGAAAAACAACCCTTCTATGCATGAATTAAATTCTTGTAAAAAAAGATAAGAAATCATCAAAATTGGAAATCAAAGATAGGAATTAAAAAAAAACAAACCAAACCAACCCAAACAAATAAATAACTGGATTAAATAAGAGATGGATTAAAGTAAGTATGAAGAACACCACCATAATTCTGTTTATGTGGAGTGTGCCACAAAGCTTAACTAAAATTACTTCTTATGTATTTTATGTAATGGGCTTACTGGAATGGGTAAGTTATTATAAAAAAGCAACTAAAAATGCACACATTATAGGAAATGCAAATAAAACTGCTCTTTTTAGATCTCAGACTGGAAAAAAAAAGAAGCCAAAAAAGAGAGTTGTGCTTAGTTACCAAAGAGAGACCCTCAACTCTAGTATCGCCTCCAAAAAATGTTAATGGAGCTAAGCTATTAACTCAATTCCAAATATTTTTTATTGGTAAGGAAAAAAAAAAGGGAAAAAAATCACTTAAATCACTTATATTTAATGTTCAAAGAATATGAACCTTCAAAAAACGCTCCCATCCGACAGAAGAAGTCTTTTTCAAAGGTGAATTCCCAATGCTAAGATGTATTAGGGTAGATTTTCAATGCTAAGCTTGAAATAGAAATGTAGTCCTCACAATAAGCCCCTATGCATATGGTAGGGTTTTAGAAATCTTATCAAGTCAGAACATCACTGCAGACTGAAGCAGAACTTCTCACTGGCCTGCACAGTTGTAGACATTTTTAGAAAAAGGAGGTGAAAGCAGAAGGAGGTACAGAGCAGGATTCATCTATACAAAGCTGTCTTTGATGATAAGCAAACATTTATCTTGTTGGGGCATGTTAAAGATATGGATAGATTCTAGGTCACTGCTCTAGGGAGATCAAAAATTGAGCCTTACCCTATAAAAGTACACAGTATCATTCAAGCTCTGTTAGACTTGAATTTGATTCCTGTCACAGTTTACCATTTACTCTTACAAGCTTCTTTGATGTACATGACAATTCATCAGGCAATTGGTCCTTTAGAAGCTAGAAATCCCTTCTTTGAAGCTTCAAGTGAAATAAATCAGCTGTCAAGCATCATGAATTCTGTTTTTTTCCTAAATAGTTTTAAATGCCTGTTTAATGTCCAAACAATAAAATGGTTTTTTTTCTGCTACGTTTAGGTTACAAGTAAAAAGAAAGTTTTTATTTCACCTTGATTTTAACAAAACCGTATGACCTTAAAAAAAGTCTAAGACATATAACTGAGATACTGCAGACTTAGTTAAAAAAAAATAAATAATAATAAAATATATATATATATATATATATACACACACAATAGAATTTAAACAGCCAAGAAGTAGTATGTACCATGCCAAAGTGTACATGCACAACATTTCTCTTTCCAAGCTGGACACACCTGAAGAATGCATGTGGTTTTACATCTGAGTAGCAGCAGCTCAGTGATTTCACTCCCCTACTTTTTAATTGTCAGTAAAAGTAAACCTCCTCCCTGACCCTCTGCCAGAAGTTAGTGGAAGACCATGACCAAATACCAGTCATCTTTGATGACAGTTTTCTGACTACCACAATGTTGTAGGGTGAGGATGAAGGAAACCTTGCAAGTGAAAACAAGCAGTTCAGACCTTCCTTTCAATGACTCAGGAAAAGGAAAAATTGAAGGGAGAGGAGACTTGAAAATAGATCATAATAATAGATACACTTGGAATAGACTAAATCCGAGTTTCCTCTCTGCATTACATAGAACTTCTTCAAAAAATACCCACAAGTCCTATGTTCCCTCTTGTACTGCCAAATTATTTATTTTTAGAAGCCAATACTCTTTAAGAACCATCTTACTTCCTCTCAGCTGTTTTAGGAGACACATGGGGGCCATGTGGTATGTAAATCTCATGATACTGAATTTAGCCATTCTGAAGATGAATTATAATCCAAATTTCTTACCAATGAGGGTTAAAGTACTCCAGCTGCTCTGCTACTGTGTAAAAGCATCACTACAACTGCAGCAATGCCTTGCAGTAAGGAGTGGTTGAATTTCTGAATCCTGGAAACATTTCCAGGATTAGTCAGCTGAGGAAAGAGTATTTTGATGACATTAAAGAGGCTTACATTCAAGACAAGTTGAACTGTTCAGTTCTGCAAATGCAGAATTTCTCTGTGTGTAGAGACAGAACAACAAACAGCTAGTAAATTTTACTGGCAAAAGTTAAGACAACCATTCCAACTTAGGAATGCACAAATTGGAATGAACATATTCCTCTTTTTAGACCTTTAAATACTTCCTGTGTCTTACTAGGCACTTAAGTGGATTTTTGCAGACTGATGTTACATCACAGAAAACTTGTGTACTTTTTAGCAACCCACTGAAAACTGACTGAAACATAAAAGTAGAATTTAGAGGATTCACAGTTGACTCAGCTGACAAAAGTACTGTTGAATACTTTCTGCTACAATAAAGCAAGATATGCCGTGAAGACAGTTTTTGACATGTATTTTTAAAGTCTTCCATGGTTTATATTTATTGAATTTTTTTCTATTTTTGTGGCATGACCCATTAAAAAAACAACTGTGAACTGCCCCACTGTAATTCGGATAACATGCTATAAGAAACTATAAAAAGTGTTACTACCAGCAAAACAAAGAGAGTACTTACCAATATTAATTTCATCATCAGTTTCAGCATCTCCAATGCACTCAAACTGAAAATCTTGTAAAGATTGTGAAAATTTTTGTACTGCCATGGATAAATCTAGAATTCAAGAAAAAAAAAATCAGAATTATTCCACTAGAACTTCACTGGAGCAAGGCATCATACATTTCTGCATTAAGTATTTTTTCTGCTTACGAAGTTTCCTTACTAGTATCTTTTTTGGATGTCATTTTAAAATCACCATCATCATTTCAAAATCAAATACCTGAGTTATCCTAGACACCTATGAAACAGGCTGATGCAAGATTTCAAACGTTAATACATGTATTACATTGACAACTAAAGAACTTTTATACATCTTGAAAAACAAAAAATTAATGTAAGAAATTGTCTAGTGATAAATTGCATATGTATGTAGGCTACTCTTTAAAATACTGCAATATTAGTTTGCAGATGAAAATAAAGCTCGTTACAGTTTTTTTTTACATTTATCAAAGTAATTATATTCTAATTATTCTGATACATCACACTGTATAATATTTTACTGCAAAAACTTTGTAAAAATCAATTGAAGGGAAAAAAACCACAAATGCTTGCCAATCAACAAGGTAATCCGTGGATTATGAGCACTATTTTCACTAAATTTCACAAAGCAATTCAAATTTTATAGCACAAAAAAAAAATACAGACTATCAACCACATAAATCTGTTATCTTTTCTTTTTTTAGGTATACTAATGGCAAATGCAGAGATGAATGTGATCACGAATGGAGTTGGTCAAGACTTAAAAACACCAGTCCAGATGAGCCCAGAAAACCAACAACAATATTCTCTGTCCTGGAGGCTGTATCTATGGCATCTGTTTTGATGCTAGGAAAATTGACAATTAAGATTCTGACATCTGCTAAATCTTAGGAAAATTCCTGGTAAGGACAAGTTAGAATGAAAGTGAAGTAATAAATTTTGTTTTAAAACCATCACATATCTGCCCCCATCCTTGGAGATGTACAAAAGCTGCCTGGACATGGTCCTGGACAACTGGCCCTGCTTGAGGAAGGTCGTTGGACCAGATGACTTCCGTGGGTCCCTTCCAGCTTCAGTCATTCTGTGATTCTGTGATTTCTTTACCCTCTATTATCATAAAGCCCTAAATACTCATTCACTCAATGCTGGACACAAAATTAAGAGGGCTAACCTTCTTCCAGGCAGGAATAAAATCTAGCATTCAAATATACAAATTGGCCTAATATCCAACACACAAACAACCCCCATACACACAAAGCATCATTTAAATTCAAATGATCTCCAACACTAAGAACTATTCCACTATCCTAAATGAAATAAGAATTGAGAAATGATTGAAATAAAGATTTCAAATACCTCCAAACAAAAATCCTCAAAATAAGATGACTGATTTTTATTTTTTTTTTAAATTTTAATTAAAGGTAATCACTATCAAGCAAGAGAATCCCTTCCTGGATTTTGCCCCAATGCCTGTTCCTTTTGTATTTTTATAGGCAACTATAGAGTACATCAGTCCAAAAGGAGATCCATCATCTTTAGACAATACAGACATGAACAGATTTTTTTTTTTCAGTTAGTAGAGAATTCTGTATGCACATCTGATAAGTAACTACGATGTAAAGAACTGAATCAACAAATTGTGTACTTTTTTGATAAAGCACATGGGAAACAGGAAAGATTGCTACCCAGATTTATTGCATTCTTACATTTCCTACTGTGCTGTAGATTATATTATTAAGTGCATTAACAAAGTGCTAAACAAAAAGGGTTTCCTACTGTTTGTATAGATGAAAACAAAACAATCTTTATAAGATGAAGCACTGCATTTTATGCAAATACAGCATCTTTCATAGACAAGTAAATGACTGTTCTACATTTCTTAGAAAGATCTAATCTTGAATTTGGTCACAGCAGTATATTTTAAGTTTAAAGGGAAGAAACACAGTTTTATTACTCACTCTTTCACCAAGTTACTACATGAGTCCCAAAACCCTCTACAAAATTGCTCTGTAGCAACTGATACCAAAAGGAATTACATGGACTTACTTCAGGTAATTGAATGAAAAAGGTTTCTATATTGCAAGTACACTGGAATGTAAAAATTAACTCTTGCTAATAGGAATGCAGATTTATATCCTTTGGACAATCTAATAACCGCCCATGATGAACTGCATCTCTTTGAATGTGAAAGGAAATGAGGGAACATTCTCCCACATATGCAGGGTTTGGTGGAACAAATGTCACAGTAAAGGAAAATAAATGGTAAAAAATACCAAAGCTGGAGTCTCCATTTCGTGTCCTGGATTACTGATATACGATGTCAATCTTTCACTGTGTCAGCAAATCAGACACAGCTTATACATTTTGAACCTGAAGGAGGCACGTTTAACCTAGTTCAGAAATAGTGGCTATGAAGAATTAAGGAGCTTATTAGATAACTTGATAAAGTCATGCAGCAAAATACCATTTCAAGATATCTGCCTCTGTATGAGGCCTTTCCTAATACCTTGAGAGTATTAGACAATACCATAATAAGATTAAAGCTGTTCAGTGTAACAAAGAATAAAATGAAGTTCCAACATCAGATGTTTCCAGTAACACTCATTTACAAGTTCTAACATTACTGGCATATGTAGAAGGTTCACTAATCTAACCTGAAAAGACAAAAAAATACTATTCTACAGAAAATTCCAGCTGATTTGGACAGCTTCCTAACAGCTGAAATAGCAGGTACTTTCTAAGACTCTCAGATTGCAGTTGAGTCACCAACATTGAACCAAGCGGTGCTACTTGGTTGTATTTATCACTTTCTTAGGAGCATCGTCACTTGAACTGATTATAAAATTATAAACCAGTCATACCTTTTCTAAAAGCTACCACAATTCAAAACTGAATTAAAACAAATTTAAGAGCAACTGTCTCTAATTGAGAAGAGGCAAATGATAGACAAAAAAAAATGAAAGGAGCAGATAGAGCAGAGACCTCTCCCAGTTTCACAAGATGTCATATATTACTGTATATCCCGAAGTCTTAATGTCACTGAGAGTCCTCAAGGCATGCTGTTGCTGCTTCCAGAAGGAAGGTAATCACCTTCTAAGACATTATTCAGAGTTGCTCTTACTCAGCAAGTATATTGTAAAGTCATGTCCCTCTTTTCACAGAATCCACATGAACTAGGACATTCACTTAGCTCAGGGCAGAAATTTTCCTTCAGGCAGAGACAACTGATCTTCTAAGTTACTAGAAAAACCTCACCAGCTTTATTGACTGCAGTACAAGTCTGATATCCAGGGAAGGATGGCTGCTCCAAAGTCTCAGTGAACTCATAAATGTTGTTGCCCCTGCTCTTCTGCAGGCACTCAATCTCTCTGGGTGCCAACAAAAGAATGAAAATGCAACCTCATTTGCCAGAGGGGCAGCTCTGTTAATATGTATTTTCTAAGAGTACTCACTTCTACCATTTGTTCCCTGCTTTCTCCGGTTCCAAAGAAGGATTCAGTTCCATTTTGCAGTGAGGCACATAGTCAAAAGTAGCCATCTACACACTACATACTGTCAGTGCAAGGAAGTAATTGTGACAGAATTGCCTGTTTTGGTCAGGGCTGCAGCAAGCCAACTGGCAAACAAGGCAGGGGTGTTTTTTTGGGTTTTTTGGTTTTGTTTTTTTTTTTTTGTTGTTTGTTTGGTTGGGTTTTTTTGTTGTTTGGTTTGGTTTGGGGTTTGTTTTGTTGTTTTGGTTTTTTTGTGTGTGTTTTTTGTTTTTTGTGGAGCTGACAGAGAAAGTACTAAAAATGCTACCAGACTGTGACTGTAAATAATAAAAGGATAACTACAACAAAGCTTAACCACAACAAAGTAGTATAACACCAGTATTGCATATGGATTCATACAATACCAACCCTCTGTATCATAATGCTAATGAAAGAGTAATAAATGTCATCATCCATTCAGGAAAGTCACCAAGGAATCATGAAAGATATCTCTCTATTGTACTTCTCCCTGAAGTTTTATATATTTGAACAATCTATATAACACATGTTTTTCAATAAAAATTGAAAAAAAAAATTCCTCTGGATTATTCCAGAAGGCAGGTTTAATTAAGACTCACTTTCTTTGAAATTGCCAAAGAGAAGTATGTAATACGCACTGTAATATATTAATTTATTTTACGCATCAGGGCCTTATAGCTGAATATAGGATGATAAAACTATGGTTCAGACCCTTTGTATCACCAGAACAGTTCTTCCACTTTCTTATCCTAGATTTGTTAAAAAGTTCATAAGATAATTTCTTATATAGAGTCTTGAGGAGGAGAGAACAATACATGGCAACAATGTGATGAAATGATGGATATTATTTTCCCGAAGGATGAAAAAACAAGTGTATACTTTGGCATGGCACAGCCTGTCACAACAAGAACAATGTCCTACAGATAAGGACACTTGAAAAGATTTCCACAAGTTGGTAAGCACAGTGAATTTTTTGGGGGGGCTGGGAAGGTTGTAATTTGTTTGGTTTTGCAGGTCTGGTATCTGGAAGAACAGCAGAAAGTCCAAACTTTTGATAGGGCTCAATCAAGTTCCGAAAGCAGAAACTTTGGAGCACTTGCAGAGGACTCATATCCTTACCCTAGTAGCAGTGTGCAAAAAAGTGCTTTCAGCAAATACATCAAAGCCACAGTCTTTCCACTTGTTTGCTTACAAAGATGACTTCATTAGCAAATGGAGTTGCAATAACCAATGTTCTTCCTGACTGATGTCAATCACCCTGGGAAAGCTTAGTATCATTCACTGGGTTAATAAAGAAAAACAGCAGTTGAAACCTAGTGAGAAGATTAAACATGCCTAAATGAACTCCTGAGCAACAGCTGGAATGCAGTAAATGGGGCTTCAAACAACAGACATTGTGGCCAATACAGTAACAGCAACATATCTGGCTATCTGACACAAAGCTAGTTATTATTCCATGGCTTCAAAGACAACAGAAGAAAAGGGGTGATGATTGACCTAGCAGGATATTAGAGACAATCCTTCAGTCAGCCGAATTTCAGTAGAGCTGAAGACTGGAAAGGAGACCATGTACAGTTAGCTTTGGTATTTCAAACCTTTGGGAAAGTATGAGTCCACTACCAGACATGACTAGATGCATTGTGGTACTCTGCTTGATGAGATACCTCATTTGGTCCTGCACTGACATAGATGTTTATTAAAACCCAAGCTAGTCAGCAAACTCAACAATAAGGCATTGTAATATGTGTATAAAACACAGCAGAAATTGAACAGTATTGGCAGAGTACTTGATAAAATGCATGCTCAAATGCAGAGAAACATTTATCTAGGTTCTACTCCTCAATACCTGAAAATGAGTCATTATTACGGTTGTTTTTTAATTGCTTTACAAATAGGTTTATTTTCTTGATTTATTTCTTAAGCAACTCTCCTTCTATAAACAATTGTTCAGGCTAAATGATCTAAACACTTGAAAAAGTAGTTTTTATATGAGAGACATTATTATTGTGAAATAGCAGCTATGAACATGATTTGAAGTATTCTTACCACACTAAATGACATAAGCAAGGAAGAATTTAAAAATTCATAGAAGTAAAAAAGGGTTTTCAGTCTTACAAATACAAATCTGTAAAACACTGTTTACTCAGGAAAATGCTTGCGAGATACATGTCTCCTTAAATAGTTCATGACATGCCCTTCTACAGTGAAGATGAACAGGGAACTTCCTTGGCTTTGTTATTTTATGAGGGAATGAGCTTCAAGGATGCGAGCTATATCAACAGCCAGAAAATAAGCCGGGGGAACAAAAACACCCCACTGAGAAGCACTGAACTTCAACAGCTTCTGTGTTTGCTACAGTCAATTTGATTGTAAGTAGAACATGTCACAGTGGGATATCGTTTTCCACACCATAGACTGTAAACACAGAAGCTGGCAGTACAATTATATTTAGGCAATATGAATGATTAAGTAGTTAAAAGCAGTGATCATACAGGATTGCCTATATCACTACTATATTTCAAATTTCTTCCTGGCTTAAGAGCTTTCTCATTAAAACTTCCAGCTTCACAGTAGTAGGTCCTAATTCAGAGTAGGACACTAAAATGCATTTTCTTTGCTATTTCTGCCTTTCCACTCTTCATTGCTCACTACTAATTTAAAAATAAAAATAAATAATTATTATAAATGGGTTTAGGTAGTTGTCGCATTTAAAGTTGTCGCATTATTTTTACTCCTAACATATATGGTAGCAGGTTAGCACAAAAAAGGGGTGCACCTTAATAAGCACTTGAATACATCTTACAAATCAGCCCAAAGCAGCAGTCGTGAGCCTGGGAATGTTGGCACATATGCTGGCAATGCTATTAATTCCTTAACTGCATATGAAAAGAATTCTGGGATTTGCTGCCAGAACACGTTATCCCAATTTAATGTAACATCACTGCCATGATATGTTCAGATCACCTATAGTTAGAGAGCAATTTACAATGCATGTTAACACAACTTCTAAACACTGACAAAAAGATCTGTACAGTCAGCTGACAAAGCTTCTGATGTCTTTGGTTTCATGGCTTTCAATCGTGGAGTCCTTCCTTTGCATGGAAGATTTTTCACGGTATTTCTATTTCTACCAGTCTACTTGATGAAATTATTTACACACATTCATTATTCTTTACTTCTCAGCTGAGTTAATTTCTGGATCATATTAACTTTTCTAATTGACATAAGGGGAAAAAAAAAGACAAAAGTAAGAAAAAAACTCTCTCCTCGTACGAGTGACGACATTTTATCCAAACTTCTGCAGAATTTGATTCGGCAAAACATGGGGCAGGCTGGCACAGAGTAGAGACTATCTACAAGGGCCAATGGAGCTAATGCTGGCCGCTTGCCCCAATGCTTTTTAAAGAATCCACAAGAAAACACCACAAGGGAATAGAGAATCCAAAGCCCAGTGCCAGGGATTTTGTAGCTCTCTAGGGCCACTGCTCTGTATTGACACAGTCTTTCATTGTCGCTCTCAATACACTCTTTACCCTCTTTATTTGCCAGCTTCATCAGTGCATATTCTTTGCCAACTTGCTATTCATGGAACAATAATAAGCAACTAAAACAAACAACTCTCTACCAACTCCCTACCCCTAAAATCCCACATTACTTTTTTACCTTAGGCTCTACACTTTGTTCTTAATTTCAGGGAAGCTAATATCAGGAGAATATGTCACCATGTAGCCCATGCATTGCTGCATTCCTCTGGGGTTACATAAGCCACCGAAATTTTTCAGTGTCGCTCTCTTACTCATGAATATTTCCATGAGAAAAATTCACAATTTACTTTCCCATTATAGAAAGCACTGAGAAATCCCCTTGATCAAATATAACAAAATCCCCACTTTCTTAACACTGTGAGGCAAGAGCCATTGAAAAGTCTGTATGTTCTATAAACTTCATAGCTATTCATACCAACACTGTTCAGTCACAACTTCCTTATGTTAGACACTTCTCCAGTACTTTGGATATTCTTAGTACTTCTCTATGGTTAGGAACTAAGTCTAATACAGTCTTGAGGACACTCCAAGAATGCAACACTGATCTTTAATGAGGGGAATTTTTACACCACATTTGCATGCTTACTTGATAAAAACATACTAAAACTTCCCTGAAAAAGAACTGTTGAGCCAAATAATATTATACAGACAAAAGACAATATTGATAATATTCCATCCCTCTTTTCATTATTCCTTTCCTTACCCCCAGTCATTTCATGTGAAGATGTGGAAACCTAACCTTATTCACTGTGGTGGGTTGAGCATTCACATAAGCAGAAGAGAAAAAAAATGAAGTTTAGTACGCAAAAACTGTTAAGTCTATAAAACCACTAACTTGTTTTGGCTTTGTCTAATTAAAAATGCATGAAATAATACAAAGGCACCTAAAAATGTATGTTTTGTAATCCTTAATGTGGAGGACACAATACAGTACATACTGCTCATCTGTTTCTCTGAAGTTAAAACATGTATATAACTTCATAGCTCTTTCTCATATTAAGAGATGTCATTTCTGTCTCGATACTCCCACATTCTTGTATTTTATTTCTCATTACCTCATTCTTACAAAATCTTTTTCTCAATAGTTTAGTTTATAAGATTGTTTAATAATATTGCTGCATTTGATTAGAAAACAAACTGACTTTGCAGGGAATTAACATGGTCTAAACCTTTCAATCATCAAACCACATTTGCAGAACTACACTTTACAAGTGATTAATCACATGGTACAAGGCAAAACAGAAAATTTTCCTTTACCACCACTGCAATTTTTTACAGTATTTTCCCACAAATATGGCTAGAATTTTCAGAAAGCATTTGGTTTCCTCTTACTTCTGAAATTGTATAGATTTGCTGTAGGGTATAACTTAGTACTATTTCTAGCATATTATTATATTTTTCTAAATTACTTTCAACCAAAACGTTTCTATACAAATGACAGTTTTGCAGATATGCTTATTTTCATCCTGTACGCTTTTTGACCAAGATCCACAGTAAAAGCCTGAAATATTCCAACATTTCTTCTGTCTCAGAGAAAAAAAATCTTAAAAAATAAGCATATTTCCCTGATTTTTTCCATTCTCAAATAACTGAATACCATTACTAACTCATCTCCACTCTCAGTACTTTCCCTGTCTGTTGATAAAACTACTCCATAGTACTCTATCCGGAAGGTCTCAAAGATTCCTAAACTTTCATCCCTGCAAACATGCTTTGACCCTCAACATACTTTCTCTTGCTCCTTCTGGGGATTTTAAATGCTCTTTCATGATTTCCCACATTCTTCCCTCACCCCATGGATGTTTATTTCCCAGAACAGTGTCAGACTTTTGCAGGGAGTTGGGTCCATGTTCCAGTATTCTCCCCCCAGACTCTTCAAATGAAACATAGTTTATCAGGCATGCTACGTCATTTCTCACTCCTCCTGGCACATCCCAACAACACTAAGGAGGCAGAGAAGCACCACAAAAAAGAGGACAAAGAAACTAAGAGCAGATGCTGCCAGAGGTTGAAAAAGCAGAGTGATTTCCTGTCTGGCAGCTAGAGAGTTGCCAGAAAAAACATGGGAATTCCCAGATTTCTAGCACAATGTAAGGTATTGGTGCATCAGATGATCTTACAATAGTACTTTAAAAGACATTTTTCCCTGTTTGTTCTTAATCTTCTTCTTTCATGCAAAGAAATTTAAAAAATAGATGTGCCTCTTAGCAGACAAAGAAATATACGACATAATATAATATCAGAATATAATTAAAGCCTCTGCTGCAACACATTCTTAAGGAGCCAGAGTTCTGACTATCTGACCAAGATCAGTTCTGCCAGTTCAGTGCTGTGCACATGTAGAATGAGATGCAGTGCCCCCACTACTACCCCTACCCAAATATCTATCCAGCAGAAAAAAATAAAAATAGGACTAGTTCTGGTATGAACAGGGAGCTCTAAGAAAGCAGGGAGCTCTCTGGTGCTATGAAACTAAGAATAAATCACCGCAGCAATTATCATGCAGATCCTCAGCTGTAAAAAATTCTGCAATATATCTTTCACTGCTTTTATGTTCCATAATTTTTACATTAAGTAGATTCTCCTGTCGTGTGAAGAGAGCTGCTCAAAGGAGGATCAGTCCCACTGGCCTGTGCTGGATGGCGGGGGAGGGATGAAAGGAATGAAAGCAGTTATCAAGGCATTTGTAAGTAGTGAGCTCTTGGAACAACATTAGAGTTGAGGGTCATGGGAAACAGAAGCATTGCTCACCCTTCTTCCTGGCAAAGTTTTCTGCACTTGGGCAACAAAGTAAAATGTGTTGTAAGACCAGAAGGAGGAGGAGAGGGGAAAAAATTCAAATGTGTATATTTAGCTTATTTTAAAAAGAAGAAAATACTACCACTTGGCTTTAAAGGAAATGAAACACTTTCCACATGAAATTCTTTCAGGCTCTTAAAGCTCAGGAATACAATGCCTGATTAGATTCTTTTGATCAGACAACTAATATCACAATATACATATATATACACACATCAGTACTGCACTTAACAGGGTGGGGGTGTGAGAGTTCTAACACACATACACAAACAGATGTAACACTTGTTTAGAGAGTCAGATATGCACTTTCACATATAGAGGGCAGAACTGAAATTCCTAATCAAGCAGGATTTTGTTCAGTGACATTAAATGTCACAAAATGTCTTGACCAAATTTGGCCTAAAGGCAGCTTTTTTCCATTCAGTCTACCACACAGCCAGCACACTATTACACACTGCTTAGCTACTTCTCACTACTTAGAGAGAATAGATACTAAACTCATCAGCGTCATACAGCAAACAAGCTTAACATGCTACTTTAAACTGTCCTCTCCCTTTAAAATATGAAAGCAATTCACAAAATGCAAAGATGAGAGCCATGAAAGCACTTAAAAGCCTTTTAAAGATCCATTTTTGAGGGTTTACATTAAATCACTTGCAGTATCATAAATTCAAAAAACTCTTACCAAAATACGTATATTCTAATAATGGGGGAAAAAATATCAACCAAATGAAATATGCTTCATTAACTAATGAAACACACAACTACAAATCAGTTTCACCAGGTGAGCTCCTGCTTAAACAAGTCAAAATTTAGTGTTTCCAAAGAGTATGGGGTTAACTCCAATTTGCATGAGACTACTTCTTCTTGACACTTAGAGTTTTTGCATTTTACTTTGCAGATTTATTGCATTCAGCCAGAGAGAATAAGAAATAACCCCTGTATAAACCAGTATTCACATGATGTTTCTTTTTATGTATAAAGCTACTTCAAAGAACAGGATCTTTGTATAAATTTAAAAAAAGAGAGCGAGAGAGAGAAATATCCCTCGTATTCATTTTGCTGGATTTTTTACTTTACTTCTCAGACAAAAATAATCTTCAGAAGAAGTCTGTCTAGTTTTTCTTAAGTCAACCAACTTGTAAGAAGGACCAACTAGCCTCCTACATAGTTCATGTACCATTTTTTTCAAATTTTAATTCTCTGGAATTTTGTTCTACTTTCCTGTCACAAAAAGATTTAGGAACATATGAAAACATCCTCTTGTTATCTTCCTGGCAGAGTGATATCCTTTAATTAATAATCTTACCATCCATTAGTATGAGTAGTGTTTATATTATGGCATGTGTAATGAGTTCTGAACTAACTGCTATCACAAATAAATGAGAACTTGTCATTAAAACAGATATATAATAACTGGGGCTTTTTTTAATACTCTACACTCAGACGCGGTCAAGAAACATATTAAATACTAGTAATTATTTGTAACTGGGGGAAAAGAGAAATATTAATGCCACTCCATCAAGCCACGAGAGACCTGCACTTAAAAACTATAGACAGATTTTGTCTCACTCCTTGACACTGTCTCTTGATATCAAAGGTACAGGGAATTGAGGCAAAGGTAAATGATAAGCAATTGGTAAGAACACCTCGTTTAAAGAAATGCACACATCAATCTGCCTGAAAAGACTAACTGGGGAGCCACAAGAGTTCTACAAAATGACAAACAGTACAGAAATGATGGTTGTTTCCCAAGTGAAAAAAAAAAAAAAGGCTACCTAACAGAGCAAGAAGCAAGCTCAAAACAAAGCAAGAAGATGCTTTTTCTTAACATTTGTAGTTAAATAATCAATCTCACTATAACCAGATACTTTGGATATTAAAAATTTATGTGGGCTCAAAAAAGGAAAGACAAGTTCACAGAAGAAAAATCCACTGAGAGCTATTAAAGACATAACTAACCCCTTGCTCAGGAAATCATCAAGCCCCAAATCACTGGAAGCAATGGAAGCCTCACTACATTCTGCCTGCCGTTTTTCTCTGCCTTGGACAGTCAGTGCCATGCGTGAGAGAAAAATAGAACCCACAGTGCAGCACTCACCCATATCTAGAGACAGGATGTAACACCAGATAAGCTCCATGTCCAACCCTGCACAGCTGTGCTTATGCTCTTTGTAGGAAGATTTGGACAAATATTTTGTAATTGCTTCAGTGCCTCAAGACACCATTAGCTGATCACCACACCTGGTAGTAGGAGGGTATCACTCTCATGGATGAGCCGATGCACCACCAGGAGTAAGTTGTCTTTAGCCACCTATCCAGGAGTAAGCTGTATTTAGCCACCTATCCAGGAGTAAGCTGTCTTTAGCCACCTTTGAGCAACAGGCAACAGTAGGAGGAGGAACTGAGTTCACACTGAAAAAGTAAGTATCATGAAAAAGCTCTATCTACCCAGCTGAACCACAAGGAGATATTCTCCCGTGTATGAACAATGACAGGTAGATGAAAGCTGTATTATCTTCAACTGCTCCACAGCCAGAGGATGTGAGCCATTACAACTTCAGTTATATTACAAGGCTGTAATTCTTCCAGCAAGGACTTATTTAGTGATTTGTATATGAGGTAAACTAAGTATAATTTTTTACAGTAAAAATAACTGCATTAATAAATAAATAGCTGACAAAAAGTTGATTTGGACTACCAAACCAAAACAGCTTCAATGAAGACTGATTATAAAGCTTAATTCCTTGCATGCATATATTATCTTCACCCTTCTCCTTCAAAAATTTTCCTAACTTGTTCTCAGCATGAGGGCAGTCACTATGTGGACAACTATTACATGATGTTTTTTTTTCCTCAGGGTTCAGTATTGCTGTTTCCTCGTCCCACTATTGCTTACTGCCTAGCATCCAAGTCGAGTAATAAACACAGAATTATCTCAGCCTTCAAACAAGCCAAGTCTAGAAAAAATAAAAGTACATTTTTATGTCGTATCCAGCTCCATTACCCTATTTACAGATGGAAATGCTGAAAGCAAGACTGCCTAAGGCCACACACCCCAAACTGGTGATTAGGCAGGCCCTTGTAGTTTGCTAGTCCTTGCCCATTATTCCAGATGCCATTCTGTCAGACCAGATGTTAACCAGAGCTGCAAACAACACAACTTCTCACACTTCCCTGTCACCACAAAATCTGCAACTTCTTTCTTCCAAGGGGGCACAATTTTGAAAAATAGTTTTACATTAAAAGGAGTGAAGAAAATCCTAATTTCATTAAAATAAATAATAGAAAAAAAAATAAGCAGCACAAAATTGTTTTGATTCATTTAATGCAGCCCCTACAGAAGGCCTGGCTACTCCAGCTACAGCAGTTAGTGCTGTTTATTTCAGCTCTGTTTCCATTAAAAAAAGAACACCTAACACAAAAATAGGCCTATTTGCTTAAAAGCCATTTGCTAAACTTTGGTTCAAGCATCTCTTAAAAAAAAGAAAGAAAGAAAAAGATGAAAGAAAATTGTGACAGAAGTATTAAAGTTTGCACAATTAAACTCCAATGTTTCTAAATCAGAAGATTTTATATTTAAGTTTAATATAGGATTTTTGCATATGCAATGTTTCCATCATTTTCAGGTGCTGCAAGATGTTATTTCTCTTTCTCAAAAAACATAAATTTCCACTAACTAAAACTAATTCCAATCAAAATTTCAATCTAACTTCACCACAGCTCCATCTCAAGAATCAGTATCTGAAGAAATATTGAAGAGACAGGAAAGAAAGTGTTTCTTTGCATAGAAGTTCTAGAAGAAGCCTACACAGGTTTTCATCAAAGAAATCGGAAAAAAATCCTTCTTTGAAGATACAAAACAACACTGAAATAGTTGATAACAAAGCTTTTGAAAAATACCCATCCATCTTGTTTCCACACACAATGGAAAAGCCAATAACAAGCAAATGAGTCAATAATTCACTGAGAGGAGGTAGAAAAAAATTGAAACACTTTGAGCCTGAAACAGTTATTTTATACTATTAATAAAGGAAAATTTGGTGTTTAACTATAGAACTGTATTTTTATCCAAAGACTGAACTGCAGAATGTCCCTGACCTCACCACAACATTATTTTCCCTCAAGTATGCTGCAAGAAATTGTGTTTGGAGGATGAGCTTTGCATTGCACCAACTACATTTCACAGTTTGTTGGCTAGCTGGATTTCCATTCCATCACAGCCTCCTTCTCCTCTCCCTTTTCTCAGTGAAAAGTGGCTTAAAGGAGTTGTAAACTTATTTCAAATGCCCAGCAGCACTTAACATACAGCTTCCTTGGACTCAATTTAATACAGGTGGGAACTTTTCCATGAAAGTATACTTTTCAAACACCATGGGAATTCTTAGCAAGCTTAAAACCAAACAAGTTCTGTAACTGGACACAATTCTGCAATCATTGATTCCTTTTAAAATGGAACTGGAATTCTCTGTAAAGTGAAAAGTTTCAGTCTAGACAACATTTGGTATTTACATTGAGCAATACCAACCAAACAAACAGAGCACAAACATGGTAGTCTCGATTTTGGACACTGCCTCCCAAATGCAGAATTTTTTTTTTCTTTCTGTGAGCATGTAAAATGCTTAACTGCAATGGATGGTCCTTTCAGAGCTCCATGTCTGTTGACTGTAATCCTTTTTCATCTGCAGTTGAACACGTACATAAACATGAATCAATGAAGAGTCTCTGAAATACTCGAGAGAATTAATTTAACAGCCAAGCAAAACACCCTCTTCCCAAAACATTCATGTTAGCTTCCTTGACATAAGCAAACAGAGCACATTAAAATATTGGCTGCAAGAGGAGGAAAACATGGCACTAACTAGCTGGGGGTGGGGCTAGGGATAGCACTTGTTATTTTTAATTCTTTTATTTTAAGTTACAGCCACTAATAAGCAGATGGTTTTACAGACGTCTTTGGGTCTAACATGCAGGGCAATACATAGTTTCTCCAAAGTCAATTATATTTTGTGAATTGTATCTGAATTAAGGACGCCTAATCTATACATTAAGATCATAATGCTGCTGACTCCTGCTGACTGTTGCAAGAGCTCAGCTATTAAGGATTCTGATCCTCTGGCACCCTAAACATACAACATCATCTCTTATCAAGCCAATTATTCACAAAGACAGGCTTGCTAAATCCTTTTACAAGCACCTTCCAATACAAAACAATACTCCTGGGATCCACTCTGCACAGACAAGAGTCCAGAACACTGATATAATTGGAGCTACCTCTATGTTAGCTGCTCATACTCATCAATTAGTGGCCAAAGAGCTAGCAAATTTAACTTTGGTATCATATCCTCAAGCTAAATATATAAATTAATCCTGTGTATTCCGCTGTTAATTCCCATAATGACTAAAAACAAAATAAAAAAAATCACTGCAGAATATTAGTTATAAACTGAGTGAAGACAAGCAAAGACTGCTTTCAAAATTAGTGTGGGAAACAGTAACTATAAATATGGATGACAGAACCAACATGAAGTTGGACATAAATAGTCTCACTGAGAATTATTTTCCTACTGGATCTAGAGGTCACCAAAATATGCACACAGTTACTTAGAACACCAACTAAGTCAAACAAAAACGAGGACTTACAGTGCCAGTTTTTCAGTAATGACACTCAAGGTGCCTATTTTTTTGTGCTAGTCCTTCCTCCTGTCTCTAACATGAAAAATGAAACTTCTCTTCCTTCAAAGAAAAAAAAAATCTAATAATAACCCTCAAAAGTTCAGTCTTAGCAAGAAAATTTACTAAAGGTTTCAGCTTAAGAAGTCTCCTTGAACCAAATTACCCAAGTGGCTAAAAGACTATGCAGCTGCTAACTTCACTAGCTGGTATATAGCTTCCCAATAAATATACCTAAAAAATCATTTTATAATTTGTGGGTTTGTCCTACTGCCTGAAAAAACAGAACATGTTTCTGGATGTGCATGATAGTCACATTCTGGTTTTTATCATCTCTCCACAGATAAGCAATACCGTGAGGTGCTTGCACAGCTTTTTGAGTGAAGAGAGATGTATTTCTGAAAAAAAATCACATTCCATTAAGAATTCAAGAGCTTTTAGCTCTTGCTATTTTATACTTCTGAAAATATCATTAGCAACCTACAAAATCCCTATAATATTTATAGTCCAAACAAATATTTTCATTTAAAGATCAAGGTGGGGCAGCAGTAGAGCTGTAAGGAAGGTAGCAGAAGACTCTTATTTTAGCTTCAGTTTGCTAAGCTCTGAACTCAGCAAAGTGCATATTCCAGCTGTGTAAAGTATTTATCTTGAAAGAAACACAAGAGGATGTGGGCTTTAAGCCAGTAAAATACTCAGTCATCTGGAATATCACAGGATAGACCAACCAAACTGGTTTCACAACTGCCAGGGCATGAAGGCAGCAATAAGTACTTAACTCAGTTGCCACAGCTTCTTATAACGGAATCAAACTTTAGTAGATTTTCTGTATTAACACTTCTTTTTCCTGACAAATAATTCCTTTCTGAATCTCCAAGGAGTCTTACTATTTATCAGAGCCATCACAAAATCTGGAGATCAAACTGGAAAAAGGGTGTTAACACTGAGTAACATATTTTGCTGCTGATACATATACTCATAATCCGCTTTCATTTTTTCCTTTCTTGAAAAGCAGCAGAAGGATGTCAGAATCTTAAATGCCATGGAGGTTAGGTGATATAGGAAAATTATATTTAGGAAGCATACACTAATGCACATATAAAAAAAATATATATCCATACAGTGATGCTATTTATATTAGCTTTAATACTCCTTGAAAGATCTTGGGAGTCACTGCAGGTAGTTATTTTATAATATCAACTCAAAAATCAGCAACAGTCACAAATATTAAGGCCTAGCAGGGAAAGAATGCCAAAAGCAGAAACTATCACTATTTGATGCATTCTTGCCTTGAATATGCCATGAAGTTTCTTGCAATCCAACTCAGAATGAGTTGTACCTTCCATAAAGAAGGTACAAAGGACAACCAGAGGAAAGATCTGCTAACTTAAAAGCAGAAACTTCACTGGAACTTTTCAAAGCAGCTGGGAAACAAAACCTGAAAGACCTAAGAGAGAAAACAAAGACCTTAAAAAAAAAAAATAGCAAATCCATATCCAGATGAACAGGGCAGGCAATGTATACAGACAACAGTTACTATTTCTCATAGAGCAAAAATTGCCATTGTCAGATAAAATAACCAAGCAGCAGGCAAAAAATAAAGGAAACATTTTTGCTCCTGCAGTGTACACTTAAATAATGAAACTCCCTACCTGCTGTCACGGACTGCTGTGGAGCCTAACAGGATACCTGAACTTCAAACCAGGTAAGATAAATCTCTTCCTGAAAAGCGGTTATTTGAGGACACTTGGGGAAACTTTAGCAGAAGGCTGTGCAATTTAGAGGTTCTCCTTGTCTGACTTACAGAAGCTCAGTACTTCTGTGAGGGTCACCCACTGGCCAGTTTTATTCTGAGGTCTGAAGGCACAGTGCATGGCCCTGCAGAGACTGCACTAATGCTGACACAACTCACCCTAGGTATCCTCACAAAATCTGAAACTCACATTTCAGTAATAATAGGACTTAATTACTGACTACATTAATTTGTTTCATGGGGAAACAACCAGCTTTTGCAGCAGTGTCTTATCAATTTATGGGGTTTGTTTGTTTAAAAAAACAATCAAACTTAAAAGCAGAAGCAAACTTCTGCGAGTCCAAATTCCATGTTTGTAGATCTGGGTCTCACCATAAATCTTCCCTCTCAAGTTTCTCTGAGAAGCACAAATGCAATCCTTACACTGGAATGAATGAGTTACAGAAGTATAAGACTACATATTTATAAAGCCAACATACTTTTAATAAAGTTTAACAAAACAGTATGACAAAATTTCTGCTGACAGTATGACATAAAGCAGCATAAAAATTGCTACTGCACTGAACAACCTCTTTAGCTTCAGAAAAAAATGAACATCTATGCTATTTTAATAAAATATACTAATCAACTGTTTTAAGATCCCACTCCTACATTAAAATGTGCTTGTTTTATAAGTACCCAAATCAAACAAATTCAAATAGTAATTTAAATGTTAAAAATGGTATTTAATGCTTTTATTGATAGTATTTTTTTCATTTCAACATAAAGGCATATGTAGAAACTGAAAGCCCCCACAACACTTAACAGACATTTAAATTACTCAACACCTGCCTATATACAGCAAAAAACAACGTACTAGTTATAGAAAGATGTACAAGTTAAAGATAATTCTCCCCAAATCACAGGGCTTATTTTACTGTGGGACAAGAAGAAAGGCAAGAACTTGGCATACAACTGCTTTTACTTTGATACCTGCCAAGAATCCAGATGTTGGATTGATACACAGAAACTCCAACACCCACTGGTGCAGGACCTCATAGTGTCTGCCCATCTTCACTGCACTCAGCCCCTCTTGCATATCTCACAAAGGGGCAAGGGGACCAAGATTTCTATCACTTAATAATTTTTAAGAAGAAGAACCAGTCCGTCCAACCAACCAACCAACCATCCAAGAAAATATTGAGCCACTAAAACATCATCCCCCGCAACCCATTCACTAATAAGAGTAACACTGCTTTTTTGTGTTTATTCCATCTCTACAAAATTTTTGTTGTTCAAGTGCCATTTTGATTTACAAAGGGATGAGAGAAATGTTTATCAAAATATCACAGATTCCTCTGGGAACATTATACGTTCAAGAAAATATTGTAAAATTGTCACTTAACCCAAAAACACAGTACTCAGAGCTCCGTAATGACTCCCCAAGAGAAGTGACAAAAGTAGGCATGCAAGTGAGTTTTTATTGTAAAACAGTCTTGAAGTCTCAAGGTGCATTGACAACTCTGGCTTCTCATAGAGAGCATCAGAGAGGCTCTGGAGTGTCAGTGACGAGGAGTTGTGACAGCATAATGCATATTTCACTGACAAATGATTTGGAAGCTGTCAGAAAACCGGTGGAGAAAAACCCCACGTGATCTGCAATGCCATTTTAGTAAATTTAAGATGATTACCATTCCCAGGGAGATTTGGGATATGCTATATTAAGAGACAAGAATAAAACTAAATAAATCAACAGAATAAAGAATTACATTGTTGCTGTGCAGTAGCAATGCAAACAGAATAAGAATAAACACATTTTAACCTGCTGTATTTCAACTACACAGGGAAGGCACTAAAGAGAAAAGGTAGCACTATGTACAGTTACCAATTTTGTACGAGAATATAAAAAACAGAAGTTCTTAGGTTGTATGGAACCAAAGGAAGATCCTGTGAATTTGTGGGTTTAATTTATAGAGACCAATGTGTCTCTTGGATTACAGAAGAAAAAGAACAGCAAAAAAATGTACTTTTACAAAACTTGTAATTTTTCACTTCTCAATTAGACCCGAAAAAATAAACACTAAACAAATTTCTTGAACATGGCCTTAACATTTTCATCTTTCATCCTGCAATCTGGGAATAAACAAAAGATAGTAAGACTTAGACAAACATCCCATCAGTTCACAGGAAAATGAGTTGTGTCACACTGGCTAGGGTGCAGATGATGGCATTTTCAACCAGCTAAGCAACAGAAGCTACAGCTTAAAGGGCAAACTCAAAAATTCTGTATGAGTGTATCAGGAAATCTCTCAGCATACAAAGAAGATTTGGCTATGTAAACAGGAAACATCCTGCTGTGCCTAAACGCCTCTTCATAAAATGAAATATTTTGGATTTCTTATTTGACCTTAGGCTCCCAAACATCATTAAGATGCAGCAGTTCTAAGCTCACATAGCAAAAAGCCAACTATACTGACTGTATTTGTGAGAAAACTTCATTAAGTCTATTGCCAATCTTACATTTATGCCTACAAGAATCTGCTTAGAAACACTCTGCGTTATGTCAGTTTCCAATTAAACCAGTCATGGTAGTAGATGACAAAACACCATATATGCAAGAACTGTGAGAATTTTAAGGTTTTTGAAGTAGTTCAGACTACCTCTATCTCAACAGGATAACAAAGCTAAGCTATTAAACCCACTTTCCTGACATTAAGGATCTTTGAAAAAGTTTGCCATCTTTACATACCTGTAACACACCAACTTGAACTGAATATATTTATTTAGTGTCTGTATATATGAAAAGAAATATGGTATTACCATCTTCAACTATTTGGTTTCATTTCAATGTATATTTCCACAGGCATGTAGATACACTATAATAATACAATCTAGTGTTCAAAACTAAGAAAAGGAAAAGAAATTAAAAAAACAAAATCAGACACCAAAAACATCCCCCCAAGACAGTAACTACAGAACAGTACCTCCATTTTGAATCACAATGCTGATACCAAAGTAAGGAATACAAAAAGGAACTGTCTGAGGCCTTGCAGGTATTTTAAACATGAAAAACATTAAACTCTAAAATGTCTTAAGGATTCTTGTATTCTTCACAGATTTCAAAGTTTCACTCACAGATGTACATTCAAGGAATGTAACTTCACAACTTGCAGGTATACTGAAAATATTTCTTTTTAAAGCAAGAAAAAAAAAAGTGATCAACAAGTCCTGCTATCCTGACCAGGAGTTTCAGGCAAGTCCAACAGGTATAAGTGAAGAAGAATCCCATCAAGAATTTTTTCTTTGATATAAATAAATCTTTATCTTTCAGAATTAGTAATGGCAAAAAACATATGCTAGATGGTGTTTGTGGTCTTCAAGAAGCTAAGGCATGTTTTACAAGCTCTTCAAAGGTTCAAAATGGTCTTGGTGCCTTCACAATTATTTCAGCATTCTCCAGAAAAGGAGCAGCAGGACCAGACTCAACTTCCATAAATGCAAAAACTATCCATAAAATCCTTTAACTGATACTTGCAGACATACTTCTGGCATTTGTCAGTCTGCAAGCCCATGTTCACCTTATTAAATGTACTCATCTTCCCCTCCACCAGCCAACTACTTTCCATAGTGTTAGCTGCCCTGTAGGCATGCCACATTTACTGCTTCTTGACTTGCTGAAAATGTCCCCAAACATATTATGCAAGGAAAACAAAGCGTGTTTTGCTGTGATTCTAACAATTTTCAACTCTCAAAGAAGAAGAGCATGTTTTCCAACACAGAAGTCTCACCACACTTTTTAAAAACAAAGAGCAAGGGAATTCCCTCTAAAAATTGGAGTGAAGCACGGGCTATTGTCAAGAAGAAAATATGTTCAGAAGCTACAGTGCATTCATTTCCTTGCTACTTCAGTTAAGCTGACTTACATTTATAAAATTCTCAAATTAAGGTAACAAGTTCTCATATCCAATCTTCATAAAAATAACCAGTCAGTAATTCCTGCACAAAGATTATGAGTCAAAAAACATCTCATCAGGCATTCATGATGCTTACCAAACCACTATTTTTCCTTAGTTTTAACCATCAGGTTTGGTCAATAACGTGCTTATTGGTTATTGGGAGAGGAAAAAAAACCCAAAACACCAGGAGAGGGGAAGAAGTAATACTAGCCATATTACATTTCAGTATCTGCACATGGTTAATCAAAAAATTAATATTCCCAAAGATTATTTCAACCCCACCTACTTTGTTGTGGCTTAAACCAGCTCCTTTTTAACCAGATCTGATACCAATTGAAAGCTGCAATTCTTTTCCTTGGGTCTGTTTTGTACTATTGGACCTCTGCCTGGTCCCTATTCTGGCTCTTCAAACCACAATTCAGATGGAGAAACCAACCTATCAAATACTGAGAATGCCAAAGCTCAACTCTTGATGGCACTGACTTTTATGCAAATAACACATGGCATGAGATGAGATTCACAAAAGCATCACTGGTTACACTGAGCAAACTAAAATTTTTATTATAAGCTATTACTTTTCATTTAGAAGCCATTAGTTCGTTTTTCTTTTTCTGTACTAAAACAGATTCTTCACAGAAGTATGCATGTTAGTACAGCTTCATAGACTATCCTGAGTTGGAAGAGACCCACAAGGGTCATCAAGTCCAACTCCTGCACTGGACAAGCCCAAGAATCCCAATAAGAACATTGCCCAAGCACTTCTTGAACTCTTGCAGGCTTGCTACCATAATCACTTCACTGAGGACCCTGTTCCAGTGCACAGCCACACTCTGGTTGAAAAAACTTTTCCAAATACCCAACCTAGAGGTAAAATATTTTATAAATATTTTTTATTTAGCCTAGAAGGTAAAATACTTGACAACACCTTATGAATGAACAGATGCATTTTTACATATACATGTTTTAGCAGTATCAGTCTCTCAAATGTTCTCCTAATTTCTGCTTTTTCCCAGAATAAAGGGATTTTACCATTCCTACAGTAAAGCTGAAGTCTTACTTATTTCAAGGTCTCCCAGAAGCTAAGCAACATGGCTCTGTAGCTTCCCAGTGTATGTAGGCTTACTGGTAACTCACAAGAGGAGCATGGAAAGGTGTTTAGTTTTTTTCTTGAAGTTTCATTATACAGCTTATTATTTCATAGCAGTGGTAGTTCTAGACATGAAAAGGTTCAAAAAGAGAACTTTTTTTTAATTGATAACCTTAGGCTCAGAGCAATCGTTTTCAATGCAGCAAGTTTCTTCTGCATGCTCCCTGCAACTTATAAGTCATTTTAGGCTTAGAGGAAAATCACCCTTCTATAATATTCATGATTTAAAGTAACAGTTTATACAAATAGTAAATTTCACAGATGTTAAGTTCCTGTGATCTCTCTACTTCTACCTCTCTTAAATCCTCCTCATCCTTTGCAAACAAAGGTTAAAGGTAAACAAAGGTTAAAGGTAAACAAGACAGAAAAGGGTGAGAAGATGGAAGGCATGGACTTACAGAGGAATGTAAACTTCCTGAATAGCACAGTCCCAGTGCTCCAAAGGCCTTGAAAATACTGATAATCTAGGAAGGCTTTTGAACATCAACACGTACCACCACAACATTGCAAACTCTCTGCTCTTCCATTTAAATAAGACCTGCACTGTTAAGAACTGTGGCTTTTAAGAACAGATCTGCATATATTTACGCTGACATTTGGCCACTTCTTCAAATTAACCTAATTATTACAACAGAAGAAAAAAAAAGTTTAAATCCAGTTATCCCTTCTTTCACTTAGCACTTTCAATTAGCAAAGAAAAAACTCAATTCAAAAGGAAAAAAATGTCTTTACTATGAAACCCTACCAACTTGGTTGTTTTACCAAGGATTTATGGTGTTCTTCTGTGCATGGTGGTGAGACAGTGGCAAGGGTGAGGACTTTAGGAAGAAGAACAAAGATGATTTTTATATTTGATAATTTTCTAGAAGCAACCAGGTTCTTGCCCAGGTACTTTTGTGCAGAAAGTAGCAGGAAGATATTACCTTAAAAAAATTATATCCTAAACAGAAGTCTAAACAAGTCAGCTGAATGACCACCTCATCTAAGATTTACTGTAAAAGAATTAAAAGCCTTTTCAGCTTCTTAATAATTCATTCCCCTGTTCTTTCCCTAAGTTCACCTGTCCCCATGAAAAAAACAACAAAACAATTCTCAGTCATCAAATGCCTAGAGAGCAGCTGCTTCTTAGAAGAGGAACCAAAATGTTTCTCTTCCAAAGACAGAAGCACTGAAAGTACTTGGAGAAGAACTTAACTGGGTTTACTTGGCAAGGTGGAGGTAGAGGAGTGCTGCAGAGGTGGCTTCTGTGAGAAGACACCAGAAGGTGATCTCATGTCAGACAGATGGTTCTACAGGATCAAATCACAGAATCATAGAAATACCAGGCTGGAAGGGTCCTCAAGAGTCATCTGGTCCAAGCTCCTGGCAAAATCACAAATAGATTCTTTTTATTGTTACCTGTTTTATTTTTCATGATGTTTACTTCACTTAAAGGCTTTTATAGTGGAAAATTAATCCTAATGGTGATAACTACTTTAATTTAAATAATATCTTTCCGAGACCAAGAGTACCTTTGTAAGCAGACACTATAACCCACATCTGGCATGCAAACCTCTCTTTAATCAACTTGCAAATCAACTAACATCAGCAATAGAACAAACTATACAACCAAGGCATCACAGCACCTTGTATCCTGCTTTGAATATTGAGCTAAAAGATAAGACTTCTTAAGACATACAGTATTTCCATACTGTTTTGCCATGTCTGAACTATATTAAGCAAAACACCAGAGTGCAGTAATATGTTTAAGCTTTTGTGTCCTGTGAAATACAAATTTGCATAATTCAGGAGAGGAAGTGATTTAAACCGATAACTTCTAACTAATCTGAAAAACTATACTGTAACATAGCCTGGAGTTTATAACGTGCTGTGAAATATATCTTTCTAATGAAAGCTATTTGCACTTCACAGGGTGCCAATGGGAGGTTACATCACTGCCCAACAGCACTTCAATTCCATATTAATATGGAAGAAGTTCAAGTTATTTTTCTTCAGTTTAAATATATACTTCCTTGCTACTGCCTATAAGATTCTGAGACTTTTTCAACTTTAATCATACACCTGAGGAATCCATAGCAACACATAGTCAAAAGAAGACCATGAGCATTGATTTGATTTAATGACTGATGTTCTCACAGAATATGGAAAGACAGAACTTATGAAGAATATTATACTAGTTTTGTTTTCCCTACTTTTAGAGCTCTTGAAAACTTATAAGTGAATTTTAAAAGGCATAGAAAAGAGCTACTAAAATGACCAAGAAAACAGGGAACCTCTTAGATGTGAACTGCTTTTTCAGTCTAGCAAAAGGATGTGATTATTCACCAAGCAAGTCCAAGTAAACAACAGTGCAGAAATGTTGAGTGAAAGGAAAATTAGCATAAACAATGAATTTCCAGATTAAATTTGTTTTTAATGAGTTAACCAACTCTCAGAGTGACAAGGTTCTAGAACAGCCTTCTAGCAGAAATGGAAAGGATAAAAATTCTTTGTAAAATGGAGCTTAACAAGTAGGGATTGCATTATGTAATACTAGCAGGAGACTGGATTTAATAAAGTAAATCCACAGTACCAAATTTCCCTATATTCCAGATTTATTTATAAATACAGTTTTGAGAATACAGGAAAAATAGAAAGGCAAAGATATAGCACTGGCTTACTTATTATTCGGTAGGAAGAAGGACTGTATTGTCCTCTGTTTCAGTTTTTTTTCCTTTTTTTTTTTTTTCAGAGAATGAATACAAAGTCATTTACTATTACAGGAAACTGCAAATTGCTGTAGCACTTCTGCCCACAAAAACCCAAGAGATCTGGACAAGTTCAGTGACCACAGCATCATATTTTCCATTGTAGTAAAGACAATATTCCTGAAGCAGCTGGTCTCTTATTAATAGAATTCATTTATCTTATTCATAGCAAATGAAGCACACAATAGTCAACAAGCCAACTGGCCCATTAAGAAACAGATTAAATTTGACCTTTCAAAGAAATCAGTTTTAAAACCTTAATTAAAAAAAAAAAAAAAATCCACAATATTTTCTTCAAGCAGAGATATCATTTCATGTGGCATTTGAAACTCAAAACTGCTCCTTTGGTAGCCTGACATAATCCAATTACCAAGTTTCTCTAAAGAATACCAGTTTCAATATTAAGGCTTAAGAACACTCATGCTGAGTCATTCAAGGTCTTGGTTAATAATTTGTAATAATCATTACTGAAAGTATGGAAATTCACTTGCAGGTACTACTGGTTCAAAATGAAACATCATGTGATGGCTAGAAAATAATGCACCCTGTAATAGTCCACTACATCCTGGTATTTTCTTCACATATATTTGCTAAAGATAATACGATACAGACTGCAGATGCTTTAAGCACTAGAGGAAGCAATTAAGATCCTTCTCTGGCCACCAACCAGCTTACTGTTGGTATCTCTGCATGAAAGGCAGAACTGTTTTTGAAAGCTACATCCATAATCCATAGATAATGCAGACACCAGCAGAGATTGCACAGGACCTTACAATGCCTATCAGAAGAAACAGGACAGCAAGGGAACAGATAACTTCAAAAAAAAACAAAAAAACCAAACCAAAACAAACCCTAATGGCAATGAGTAAGTTTCAATTTCCTTTCAGTGGGAAAAATAGAAAATGTAGTCTCTCCCTGTAAATACTGGCTGTAGGACAGGGCTGAAGTAGGCATGATGACCACATGTGTGCCCTATGAAGCTGCTGTTGACTATGGTGAATCCTTACTAAGCGTGACGCTGGGAATATCCCAGAAAAACACAGATCATATGGTCTAGATCAGTTAGCACCACATCTTTATGTATGGCCACACTAAGAGGGAAATATTTTTTTTAGCTGGGAATAATACACTTAGGGACTAAGAAATGTAAGCTACAGCTACATAAATAAAGGAGAGTGACTGCTATCAAAATTCAGCAGTTAGTATTCAATGAACTCAGTCTTGCTTCATGTAGAATCTGGAAAAGACATTGCAAAGACATAATCTTATAAAAATATGTGAAACAAAGATATCTGGGAAAATGCATCTCTCTGGAAAGATACAAAGGTCTTGTTTTTACATGAAAAAAAATCCCCAAAGAGGTAAAAAGATCGTAAATTCTTATGCTGTAATTTTGTCCTTTTTTTTTTTTCCCAGGGAGCTAATCCCAAAATTTTCCTTATGTATAAACAGGTTCATCACTGTATTTTTATAATTTAGTAGAGAAGTGAATCATCCCTGAAAACCCTATAAAATGCCAAGCAACTTAAGACAGTCTTTCTTTGTGTGAAATTTCTATAAAACCCTAGTAAATAACACCCCCTTGCAACCCTTGCAAAAGACAGTATTTCCATCTTGTGTCTCTGTTTCTCCTTGTGTCAGGTAGCAAAATAAAACTAATGACTGCTATTAAATTACAAAATCCTAAAGGTATCTGCTAAATCTTAATTATATTACATGTATGTATAACACCACAGCTCTGCATTACTATCTGCATTGTACTAAGACACTTGAAAAAGTATAGTATTATTTAAAACAGCTGTAAACATACTGAACTTTCAACTACTTAAACCCAAACATAGGCAGCTCTCATCTTTGAACACATGAATTTGATTGGACTTAAGATGAGAGAGCCTCAAAAATCAGAGGGAGAAACAGGCAGCTTCTGCACACAGTAAGCCGTAGGATCACCTGTACAAGATGAATGTCACTTTTCTAGATTGTTAAACACAATACTCATTAACTTTGACAAGTCAGTAGGTCTATTATGGAAATTAAAACCATACAAGTAATTTTATAATTGAATTTCCTTTACAATCTATAGGACAACACACTAGACTAGGTTGCTTTTTCAGAATATAACTACAAAGAAATTTCAAAGTACATGATGGCAAAAAGTCCAGGGAAAAACAGACTTGATGTTTTAATTGAAAACAACCTTGAATGAACAAGAAGGAAAAATATCTGTTCTGCCTTAGGACTCATTCTACAGCTGGACCTCACAATGTGAAGCATTTAGGCACATGCACCTTCAACCTGCACCTGAAAGATCTACTAAATTAGGCAACTTAAGAAATTATGAAATCAACAGCTACCTAATAATCAGGAAGGTCAGTTGTTACAGGAAATAATTTTTTCTAAAGTTTTTTACCCTCTTAATTCCTAAATTAACAACAAAAACCCTATTCTGGGTGCACTAAAAAACTATATGCTTCTACTTAAATGTGCCTATACACAGGGCAAAATCTCTGTCAAAAAAATTTAATATATTAAGCAAGTCTCTTACATGCACAAACTAAATATTTCAATAGATAGTAATGCATTTAGTACCTCAGCTGACTTGGAAAAGGAAGTGTAGTCCATCAGTATAAATACTAATTGTAGGACAAGGCTGAAGTAGGCACAAAATCTATGCAGATGGGGTGCTAACACCTAGCTAAACTGAAACATATAATCTGTGTTGTTCTGGGCTACTCACAGAGTCCTGCTTCTTTAGAAAGACAATGAAACAGTGCCAAAAAATGCTATGAAAAAGCTGCTGAGGATTTGATATCAATTCTAGCTTTATTAGTTCCCACTGTATTCATAATAGTCAACTGTTGTTTCATGGAACACACTATTACAGCTCTGCATGCCACCTCGGAAAGCAGCACTCTCCAGAATTAACGTAGCAAAACCACATTAAAATAAATTCTGACTCATTTTGGGACCACTGCAAATAAAATGCAAAATATTTGCCTACTACATTGAGCATATTTGTTCTACCTTCAATTTATGCGGAATCTACCAGGTATTTATAAGCATTGCATTGTTACAGTAACTTGAACACTTTATTGTGAAGATACTAAAATTTTGTAACATCTGTAATACAGAAGCTTAATTTTACCTGAAAAAACATGGACACACTGTCATTTCCTATAATAAAACTTACATCTAGCAACCTTTGAAATACTATTGTGTTTTCTAACAACATTAAGTCAGTTTCATGGTCTCTCCTCTAAGCATGGTCAGAGATGAGTTCCAAAACTCATTTCCACTGAAGCTCTACAGCAGAGACTAGATTTTTTTTACCCCATCAGAACTGATCCTACGAAATGATGTGTAAGTAGAAATCCTAGAGATAAAACTTGGTAAAAAATACCTGTTTTGTTTCTGGGCTTGTAGGTTATTAAATATTCAAAAATCAAATAATAGAGTTCTCACTGAACGCAACTACTTCACAGTTTAATTTTCAAACACATTTTAAGAAATTTGAAAAAATAACAGGCTTGCATAGGCATTTTACACTTCACTGATTTTAAAGGTGAGTAGGAGTAGCTAATTTGTTTAAACAAGTCAAATTTCTGTGGTCTAGAAATATACAATAGTGCTACTTGCTGTAACAGGTACACTGTCCTTGTAGCATCTACAACAGTCTTCAGAGAGTAAGTCCAGGATTTCTAGTCTGTTGAGAAAAATCCAGAGTCTTCCTCAGCAGCCCTAATACAGGAATTAAGGCAATACTCTACAGAAGAATGACACAGTTATGAAATTAAGGGATTTGAAATTAGCAAAAGGACAAAGATTTCTTACTATACCAAAACAAACTTTATTGTTCTAAGGCTAAAAGACACACAACATTCTAGATCTGTATATAGGGTACAATAAACATTGTGTCAAACAGAATAACATTTGAACTAAAATGTTTTTAAAATCATGAGAACTGACAAATTAAGTAGTCATTACGTGAGACAGAAATATTGTTCTAAATCCTGCAATCCTGGGATTACTCACTTCAGAATCAGGATTCAAGTTACTTCTCAAATACAGTATTTGTTCTACTTCTGTCTTTGGCAATCATAAAATGGCTGTGGTGGAAGGGACCTTAAAAATCATCAAGTTCCAAACACACCCCCATGGGCAGGGACACCTCTCACTAGAACAGGTAGCTCAAGGCACACCTAACCTGGACTTGAACTTTTCCACTAAGTGGGCATTCACAGTTTCTCTGGGCAACCTGTTACAGAGTCTCACTACCCTCATAGTGAAGAATTCCTTCCTAATAACCAATCTAAACCTACCCACTACATTATCCCTTGGCCTATTCACTGCATATGCTTGTATAAAGTCCCTCTCCAGCTCTTGCATGCCTCTCTTCTTTTCTTCTCCAGGCTTAACAGCCTCAAAGTCTCAGCCTGTCTTCAGACAGTCTAAGAAGAAAGTTGTGTTTGTTCATATTTGATCTGGAACCAAAAGCAGTCAGTTCTCAGTGCTAGTCCAGGTCAAAAAAGTACTCATGTGGTATCCTAATCTGCCATTACTATTTAATAGGACCAGGTCTGCAATAGTAAGTTTTTACTACTTTAAGCTTACTTAAAACAAGCTTAAAACAAGACTTTCTGACTTTCAGACTTTCTGTTACACAGAGAAAGATTTTTAACAACAAGAAAGGCTTGAAGTACAAATAAAATTTTTGCCTGTGAAGAAAACTACCAATGAGTTTTTAGAGATACAGATAGACTGATACAAACATACACACATATATATACACACACACAAGCACTATTTCTGTGTAATTGGTCATCTCACATCCCGTGGGCATGGGTTCAGGAATTTATTAAATTTAATATAAATTCACATAAGATGTTAGACCTGTAACCAGCTACTCACTAAAACTCAGATGTGTCCAGAAATACATGCATTTATATGAAAAAAACTATCAAAAGGACAATAGCTGCTTTTTGTAGATGCAATGCTGTAAATATACAGTTGATGCATGAACAAGCACAATTCGACCCTACTGTTGGGCAAATAAAATCCTCACCATTTTTACCTCCTAGCTAAGGACACAAGCTTTGGGTTTAGACTCCGGGTTAGAAACAGTTCTTAATAGCTACAGAACTCAGAGCAACACCTGTTCCCTGCCCACATTACAAGCAGTACTGCTAGTCCTAACCCTACAAAAACCAGCATATCCTGTCAATGTGGCAGATACTAAGGATTAAAGCGATTCTTTGACTGTCTCATGTTGCAAAAAGAGATGCTGTAAGTTACTTACTTCCCTGCCCTCTGTGAAGGAAAACTTTGGGCAACAGGTGAGAGATCCAAAGCGACTTAAAGACAAGAAGTAGGTGACAAGGTTTACAGGACGGGAGGACAAACCGAGTCTAGTGACACTCCTGGGCAATTCCTAGCTTTTACTTTATGATCTTCAGAGCATGACTGCCGTTTTCACGCCCCAGAAAGCTGTCATTGCTCAACTCACAGACCTTTAAAAAGCACCACACCGTGTTTATCTCTGCTCCCAGAACCTTTCAAAATACATGAAAGTTAATCTACCACATAAGGACGCGAGAGTATGCGGGGGCAAGATATAAACTCTCCCTATAAATTTACTTCATTATCTTGTTTTGCCCACTTATTACGAACATCTTCGTTATCTGAAGACACGCAACTAGCAGTCAGCGTGCCAGAAAAAGACCCTGTTTTTT
>VZUI01042597.1:0-34245 GCA_013401135.1 Cettia cetti
CTCCCCGCCGGCCACGGGCACAGGCGGCCCGGGGGGCTGCTCGACCGCCTCGAAGGTGCGGGGGTGGGGGAAGGCGGGGGGCTCGGTGGAGCCGGGCTCGGGGGGGGCATCGGGGGAGGGGCGGCGGCTGAGAGCCGGTGAGGCCTCGGGGTGGGCGCCGCGACAGGGGATCTTGGAGGGGTGGGCGAGCTGGGGGCTGAGGCGCAGCCCCCCGGGGGGGGGCGGCAGTTTGAGCACCTTGGTGGGGGAGGGCAGGGGGTTGGGGACCCCCCCAGGTGAGAGCGGGGTGAAGCCCCCCTCCGGGCTCTCCTCGCCCGGCGTGTAGAGTCCCAGGAAGGCGGGGTGCTCCCCGCGCCGCTGCCGGGGGGGGCCCCCCGGGGCTTCCCCGTTGCGCCGGCAGCAGCCCCCGCCCTCACCTCGCAGCAGCCGCTCGGCCAGGGCGCTGAGCAGAGCCCCCCGCGGCGGCCCCCCTTCCTCTGGAGAGGAGCAGGGGCTGCCCTCGGTCCCCCGCCAGCCCCCTGCAGCCCCCGGGCCCCGCAGCGGGCAAGGGGGCCAGGCCAGGGCTGCGCAGGGCTCGGGGGAGCCGGGGGAGGCAGGAGGGGGGCCCAGGAGCGGGTCTGTCTCCTCCAGCTTGCGCAGCACCTCCAGGATTTGGGCTTTCTTTTTGAAGAAGGGGGACAGGGCATCCAGGGGTGGGGCACCAGGACTGAGCCCGGGGCTGCCCGACGGCACTGGCGGCAGCACCTGTGGGGGACCAGGCACTGTCACCCCGTGAGCCCCCGGTACCAGAGGGGGACACTCCGGAAACACAGAGAAGGACACAATGGGGACAGGGACATCTGGGGCAGAGGCATCACAGATGGAGGGGTTTGGGGAGGTGGACAGCATGGACCTGGAGAGGTGACACTGCAGGGACCACAGGGACAGGGGACCCTGTTGAAAGTATGATGCCACAGGCACATGGATGGGGACACCACAGATCCAGGGAGAGGGACAGGAGGGGACACCGTGGGCCTGGGAAGCCACGTGTCCCAGGCCTAGTGACACCACACACCGGGAAAAACGATGGGGAAGGGGGTGACACAGCCCAGAGAGGGGGACACTGGGACAGGAAGGGGCTGGGAACACAGGAACCCACCTCGGGCAGGGCCAGACAGAGGCCAGGGAGCAGCGGGGGCGGCTGCTGCTCAGCAGAGCCTGCCTGGGGGGTCACTGGGACATCCGGGGGCACCGGGTGCAGCGGCAGCTGGAGAGGAGAGAGATGCTGGGTTAAGCTTTGGGGGGGCTCTGCCCCATGCCCACCCCCCAGCCCCGATGCACACCTGGGGGAGGGACCCAGTGGAGAGCTGCAGCTTCTGCTGGAACAGGTCGCTCAGCACCTGGTTCTGCCGCTCCAGCTCGAAGACACGTTTCTTCAGCTTGATGCACTCCTCACGCAGGTCCTGGCCGGGGTGTGGGGGTCAGCCAGGACGCCTGGAGCCCCTCAGCACCCTCCCAGCCCCCCGACACCCTCCTGCCCTCCTGGCACCCACCTTCTGGTTCAGCAGCGCCTGCACCACGTGGTTGGCAACCTGGGGAGGAGAGGGGAGGTCTGGGCTGGGGCACAGGGGGCACACACAGCCTCATGCCCCTGCACACGCGTGTGCACACGTGTGCCACGTGTCCGGCTCTTCTCCAGTACCTCGTCCAGGCAGCGTTCATACGTCTCCCGCTGGTTCTCATTGGCCTGGGCCAGGGCTGAGTTCTCTGCCTAGAACAGAGCAGGGACAGCTCAGGGGACACAGTGGACACCCCTGTGGCACCAAGCTGTCTCCTGGTGGGACTCAGGGCCACACGTGGCAGGACGGGGCTGCCCCAGGAGCAGGGGCAACACGGAAAGCTGCAAAGTGTCCCCCATCACCATGGTGGGCTCCGTGGCGCTGGCCACGCTGGCTCTTGGCACCAGCCAAGCTGCCCTGTGTCCTGGAGGTCCCGTTCATACCTCCAGCTCCCGCAGGCGCTGCAGCAGCTCATGGCTGCTGCCCGTCTCCCCCAGCCCTGCCGGGCTCCCGGCTCCCGGCGCCTCGGCCACGCTCTCCGACATCGCTGCTGCGGGGGACAGGCGTCACCGCGGGCTCCCTGCTGGCCCCCGGCCGTGGCACCCGGCCTGAGGCACCCGCGGGCCCGGCGCAGCCCGGCCCTCTCTTACCTGGCTTCAGATGTCCCCGGCCCCGTCCCTGTGCGGTGTCACCTGCCAGGGAGAACCGGGCTGAGGGGGGGATGGAGCCTCGAAAGACCCCGAGGGCCGGGTCCTGACCCCACCGGCACCAAGGGCAGCGGGGACCCCTCCTGCTGCCCACCCTCCTTCCCGGTGGTACAGGGGATCGGCCCAGGGATGCCCGGCACGGCCGGGACCGGGACCGAGACCAGCCCCGGGGCACCGGGATGTGCAGCACCACGGGAACTGGGACCGGCATCGGCCCCGGGCACCGCTGTGCCCCAAGGACCGGGACCGCCACCGGCACCGGGTCACGAGGATGCGCAGGACCACTGGGACCGGAATCGGCAGCAGCCCCGGGGCACCGGGACGTGCAGCACCTCCGGGGTACCGGGATATGCAGCACCCTGGTGGCTGACCCCCGCCCCGGGGCACCGGGATGCGCGGCCCCGGTGCACAGGACCCCCGGCGTTCAGACCGGCCCCCCCAGCGCCGCACACCCCCCGCTCCACCCCGGGCTCCCCCCGCCGCCGGTGCCGCCGCGTCCCTGCGCTGAGCCCCGGTCCCGGCCCGTACTCACGCCCGGGGCTCCCGGCGGCGCCGCCGGTCTCGGCTCAGAGCGGCCCTGGGGCCGGTCCCGGCGACGGCGGCGATTCCATCCCGGCCCGGCCCGGCCGCGCTATTGTTGGGAGGCGGCGGCGGCGGCTCCGCCTTCCCGCCGCGGCCGGGGAGGAGCCGGGATGGAACCACCGCCTCCCCGGTGCGCGGCTCCGCCAGCGCCAGCCCCGGGCAACCGGCGCTGGGGCCCCCGGGAGCGGCGGCACCGGCGCACCGGGAATCATCCCGGGAGAGGAAGCACCGGGAATCCCCCCGCGGCACCGGGAACCGCCGGAGGGAAAGGGCAGAGCACGGGGGGATCCCCACGGGGCATCCCGCACCCTCCGCGGGGACTCCCCGCAGCCCGGGGACCCCCCGGGAGCCCCCAGGGGCGGCAGACGCGGGGTCGAGCCGTGACCCCCGGCCGTGGCCTCCAGCCCCCGCCCCTCGAGGGGGAGGCTTGGGGTTTTGGGGTTCACACGGGGCCACGCGTCCCCGGTTCACCCGGACCCCACGGCAGCGCGGCGGGGAGCGGGGGGCTCGGCAGGACGAGGGAGAGCGGAGGGGACAAGAGGAGGGTCTGGGGGTGATGCGGGGGACAAGAAGAGGGTCCGGAGGTGATGGAGGGACAAGGGGAAGGTCTGGGGGGGGCACGGGCAGACCTCGCACGTGCCGTCCCCATCCCCTGCAGCCCGTGGGGTGAACCCACGCGGGTTCCTGTGGTCCCCATTGTCCCTGAGGTGCCCGTGGGCCCCTCGCCTGCCCCCCGCGCAGGAAGCGGCCCCGGGGCCGGCGGCTCCGGCTGCGTCACGGGGGGAAGTGAGGCTCTGTCTGGAGGGGAAGAGCAGCCCGCGGCCCCCCCAAGCCCCCGGCGGGGACGGCCGGGGGGGCCCCGACAGATGGACAGCGAGGCCATCCCCTCCCCCAGCGTGAGGCCCCGCGGGGGCAGCGCGAGGGTCCCTGTGGGGAGGGGGACACGGCTCCAGCACAGCCAGGGCCACCCAGAGCCCGTGTCCCCTCCCCGGTGCCCCCCGGTCCATCGGTCCCCCGGGCGCCGTGGGGACACGGCGTGGGGACACGGCACGGGCCCAAACCACAGCCCAGGAGGTGCCAGCGTGGCTGGGACGGGCTGGCCCCGGCCTGCCCCACACCAGGGTCCCCACGAGGAGCCCAGGGACAGGGGATGACAGCCCCGAGTGTCCCCAACCCTGCTGAGCTCTTCTGGGGGCAGCCAGGACACACTGGGGACAGTCCAGGGACGGCCAGGATGCACCAGGGACAGCAAGGACACCCTGGGGACAGCCGGGAGACACCGGGGACAAGTGGGATGTGCTAGAGAAACAGCCTCGGGGTGCAGGGACACATCGAGGACAGCTGGGACTCGCAGGGACACGCAGGGACAGCCAGGGATGCCGCGGGGACGCTGGGAACAGTCAGGATGTGGTGGGGACGACAGAGACACAGGCAGGGGACAGCTGGGGTGTACTGGGGACACTGGGGACACTGGGGACCAGCGGGTGGGATGGGAGACGGTGAGGGACACCTCAGGGACAGCCGGGATGCAGTGGGGACACTGGGGACACCGCAGGGACAGTCAGGATGCAGTCGGAACACACCAGGGACAGCCGGGATGCAGAGGGGACCCCAGGGAGAGTCAGGGTGCACTGGGGACAGCCGGGGGGCAATGGGGACACTGGGGACACCCCAGGGACAGCCGGGGGGCAATGGGGACACCGCAGGGACACTGGGGTGCAATGGGGACACTGGGGACATACCAAGGATAGTCAGGATGCACTGGGGACGCTGGGGGCAGCAGGACGCACTGGGGACACTGGGGACACCCCAGGGACAGCCAGGATGCAGTGGGGACACCTCAGAGACAGCCGGGATGCGCTGGGGACAGCGGGGACACCCCGGGATGCACCGGGGACAGCGGGGAGAGCCGAGGATGCACCGGGGGGCACCGGGGACATGCGGAACACCAGCGACCGGCCCACCCCCGCCGTTCCCCCGGGCTCAACCCCCACCCTCCCACGGCACGATCCGGTGCCCGGAGGCCACGGACGCCCCTCCCCGCCTCCGGTGCCCCCGAGGAGCGCCCCGATCCCCCGGTCCCCCCGCCGCGGGGCGACCGGACTCACCGGAGGCTACGGCGGGGCCGGGACGGCATGGCCGGGGCTGGGACCGGGACCGGGGCGGGACCGGCGGCGGCGGTGACGTCATGGCTCCACCGGGCCGGCCCCGCCCTGCGCCCCCGCCGCCGCCAATCCGCGGCCCGGGCACCCCCCCCCCCACGAATCCCCCCTTCCCGTGATCCCCGGAGCCGCCCGAGACGGAGCCGGTACCCCCCGCCCCTCCCTCCTCCCGGTGGGAATCGGTACCGAGCACCGATGGCGGCTGCCCTGGGCTGGGACCGGCCCACGGAGCCCCCCCGAGTGTGGCCCCCCCGCCGCGGCAGAAATAAAGGGTGACCCCCAAAGGGCCCCCCCTCCCCGGGAGGACACCCCGCCCCCCAGGGCACCCCTCAATCCTCCGGCTCATCCACACGACACAGGGACACCGAGCACCCGACCTCTGACACTTTATTGTGGGGGACCCCGCGGGATGGAACCTCTGCCCCCCAAAACATTACAGGGCACATCACCCCCCCCTCCCAGGGAACACCAGGGCGCTGCAAAGGACCCCAGAACTTCAGGGATTTCCCTCCCACAGAGAACGGGGGGGTCTGGAGACCCCATCCTGGGGCTCTTCAGGGGTCCCTGTGGCTCCAGGAATCAGCAGAGGAGCCAGAGCTGCAGCTCATGCCGGCACTGCAGCACCCCAGTGCCCCCAGACCCCGCGCTGGGGGTCCCCCGGGTGTGGAGACCCCGGTGCTGCCGGGCTCAGCTCACAGCCCCCGGCTCCAGGCTCCCGTTGGCGGCTGCTCCCCGGGCCGGGGGGGACGAGGCCGTTTCCTCAGGCTGCTGCTCCTCCCGGGGCTGGAAGGGGAGGTGACTCTGCAGGGGACAGACAGGGACAGGGTGATGGCCCTGGTGGGACACGGCCTGGGACGGTGTCGCTCCCACACGAATTGGTCGTTCCACGGGATGGGAGCACCAACAGACCGGGAGATGTTTCCTCTGGGCTCCTGCTTGAAACCAACGGCTACAGCAAACCGGGGGTCTTCAGTCAGAGCCTGGGCTGTGCCCCCCACCCCAAAACTTGGCTTTCACCCCAGGAGGTGTGACAGGAGAGGCAGGACATCACCTTCCCTTCTCAAAGAAGCTCCAGGCAGGACGACAGGAGCAAATTTCAGTTATTCCAGTGTACAGTAAGACTTTAAGAAAAAAGGAGAACCCCAGGCCTGGGAAACAACTTCCCTAAAAACCCCCAGCTGGGATGAAGAAGTTCTACCAGCAGGCAGACATCCCCAGCGCCCCAGACATTCCCAGGACTCGGGTGGCACCGAGCCACCCACACAGAGCCACCCCCACCCTAATGCCATCCAGACACGGGCACACCCAACACCGTGTGGGAGAGGAGCCCCCCGGCTGGAGGGAGGAAGAGGGGGGGAAAACCCATCCTGGGGGGTGCAGGGGGTGGGCTCAGCCCCTGGGGCCGTACCTGTGCAGGCCCCTCGGCGGCAGGGACGAGCGGGGTGGAGGAGCTGCCCCTGTCGGGCTCCTCCAGAGCCAGGATGTCGATGGGAGCCTCGGGCATGTCCCGCAGGGACGGATCGAGGGTAACAGAAGGGTCAAAGAGCAGAGGGGATGGGGGGCACTGCATCCCATCACCCACCACGTCCAGGTCCTGGCAGGGAAAACAGCGGAGCGGCTCATCAGGAGGGGCCTGAGGAGACTCCAATCCTCTGAAGCAGCAGGAAAAAGGCAGGGAGGAGGAGGAGGAGTGGGCACCAGGCCAGTGGGACCCCCGGCCAGCAGCCAGAACACACCCCAGGAATGCCCTCCTCCTCCTCCTGGAATGCCATGATCCCAACTGGCACTGCTGAGGACAAGGTGTGGGACACACCACCTGGAGCCCAGCGTGATGTCCCCAAAGTGTCCCTCCAGCACCTGGAATGGCTTTGACAGAGTCCAATCCCACTCTCCTGGGGACCCCTGGAGCAATCCCTGCTCTCCAGGATATCACCCCCATTCCTGGGGACCCCCGGAGCAATCCCTGCTCTCCAGGATGTCACCCCCATTCCTGGGGACCCCTGGAGCAATCCCTGCTCTCCAGGATGTCACCCCCATTCCTGGGGACCCCTGGAGCAATCCCTGCTCTCCAGGGTGTCACCCCCATTCCTGGGGACCCCCGGAACAACCCCACCCTCTCCTGGGATGTCACACCTCCTCTGCTTGCCCTGACACCACAGATGGGGATGGACAGGCTCTGGGGACTCCTCCATCTGCCCTCCCTGACGAGGGGCGAGGCTGGGATTTGTTTTGGTTCCAGAGGGGGTTTGACACCAGGGTGAGATTCCTGTGACTCACGAGTGGCACTTCCCCAGCCTGGCACGACGTGAGACACAACACAGATGCCCCCGGCAGCTTCCACGGATCTCCAGCGTTCCAGAGGGAGCTTGGATCCCTCTCAAAGGACAGCATGAGGGAAAACAGTCCTGTTTTTCCTTTCTAACCCAAAAAATCCACCTCCTGTTTGCACAGAAAGGAGCTGGGATCTGCTCTGAGCCCCCTCCCAGCCTGATCCTGCTTGCTCTCCCAGCTCTTGCTGCTGGGATCTCTCCTCCATCACCAAACCCCAAAGCACAGCCAAGGTTTGCAGCCAAGCACTGAGGGGACACCTGGCTCACAGCAGCAGCTCCCAGGGATCCTGGTGTTTTGGGGACACCTGGCTCACAGCAGCAGCTCCCAGGGATCCTGGTGTTTTGGGGACACCTGGCTCACAGCAGCAGCTCCCAGGGATCCTGGTGTTTTGGGGACACCTGGCTCACAGCAGCAGCTCCCAGGGATCCTGGTGTTTTGGGGACACCTGGCTCACAGCAGCAGCTCCCAGGGATCCTGGTGCTTTGGGTTTGCCTCAACGCATTCCTGAGGCTTTTGAGTGTGCTGGCTGCAATGCACCACGATGCCACAATAATCTGGGGATTAAAATCTTCCTGTTTTCCTCATGACAGAGAAAATGGGGGTCAGGGGGGAAAATCCTCCTATTAAGAGGCCCCTAAAGGGATTGGAATGAGCACAGCCATGCCAAAGGAGCAGCCCCCAAGCCTGCAATAGCTCCCAAACCTTCTGCATTCCTGCATTTTCACAGAATGCCAGGATGCTTTGGATTGGGAGGGCATGTCAGGATCACCCAGTTCCACCCCTGCCATGGCCTGGGATAGTTCCACTATCCCAGGTTGCTCCAAGCCCCCTCCAGCCTGGCTTTGGACGCTTCCATGGATCCAGGGGCAGCCCCAGCTTCTCAGAGAAATCTATTCCAGGGCCTCCCCAGCCTCACAGGGAGAAATCTGTTCCAAATATCCCACCTAACCCTGCCCGCTGGCATTGGGAAGCGATTCCCCCTTGTCCTGGCATTCCACCCCTTGGAAATTGTCTCTCCATCTTTCCTGCAGCTCCTTCAGGCACTTTAAGGTCACAATTATGTCACCTCTGAGCTTCTCTCCTCCAGAACAATCCCAATTCTCTCAGCCTTTCCTTCTAGGAGAGCTGCTCCATCCCTCTGCTCATCTCAGTGCTCATTCTCACTGGACTCTGCCTTCCCCTATTTTATGGCACAGGGACCAGACAACCACTGTCCACATCCCAGCAAACCCCTGGAAGCGTCGCTCCCATGAGGAATCTGTGCTCTCATCCATAACTCTTCCACCCATTCCATCCCCACTCGAGCATTTCAAAGGCCTAAGGGAAGCAGCAGCACAACCAGGTCAAAGCCCCACAGGGATCTGAGCGGCTGCTCTGGGGATTATCCACTGGCACAGGCAGAGGGATGTGCTGGGATGAGGGAGGGATGGCACACGGGGCCTGGAGCACTGCAGCCACCTTCTGCTGGGCCAGGGCACAGCCCTCTGTCCCAAAATAACTCCAGGGAGTCTCTCCCCAGCTTAAAAACTCCTTGGAAAAAGGGAGATGCTTCTCAAAGGTAACCCAAATGCAGCAACTAAAAGAGAGGGATCATGGAATATCCTGAAAGGGACCCACAAGGATGACCATGTCCAACTCCTGGCCTTAAACAGGGCATCCCAAAATCTCACCACGTTCCTGGGTGCATTATCCACGCACTCCTTGGGCTCTGGCAGGGTTGTAAATGTAACCACTGCCCTGAGGAGCTGTTCAAGTGCTCAACTGGGGAAGAACCTTTTCCCAAAATCCAGTATAAATCTTCCCTGACACAGATCCAGCCGTTCTTTCAACAGGGAAGACAAGCGAAAAACCTCCCCCTGCCTGTTTTAATTCCAGAGAGTTTGGAACTGGAAAACCAGGAGGCAAAGCCACTCACCCATCCTTCTTCTCAGGTTTTGGAGCAGCGTTGGGACAACGCTTCCCATTTTTTGTGGACACATAGCTGCACTGTTTGAAGGGAGCGTTCCTGTCCTCGAGGATGTGCTTGATGCAGAATTCCTGCCCTTCCAGGCGGGGCTGGGAGCAGGGCCGGGGGGCGAAGGCGCAGGCCAGGGGCTCCTGTGGCCGTGGCACCGGGGTCAGGCGGCCCCGGCTCGTCGGCAACACGTGAATCCGGATCCTGTTCATGCCGACGCTGCAGGAGGAATGCAGAGCAAAGAAAGGGAATGGAATAAAGCACTGATAAAATGAAAAGGAGCAGCGGGAAAGAATTTGAATTAAAGTCTAACCCCTCCAGCAGAAAATGAAGCTGCTCCTACGGAGATAATTCTCCATAATGTTCGAGGGAACTTTTAGCCCTGCAGAAATCTGTGGGGGGTCCTCTTCTCTCAGTGCACCCCCAGTGCATCTCCTCGGTGCTCCCAGCTCCCACCGTTGCCTTTATCCCGACATATCCCGGTGATTCGTCGTGCCCCGCTACCGGTGTCCATCCACGCCTCCATACCGGGGCATCCCCGTTGCCCATCCAGCCTCAACCACGGTCTATCCCGGTATTTTCTGGTGCTGATTCCGGTCTATTCCCGCCTCTACACCGGTATTCCCCAGTGCGTATCCCGGTTTAGCCCCGGCTTTTTCTCGGTGCCCATCCTGATCCATCCCCGCCTCTATCCCGGTATATCCCGGTCCATCCCAGCCTCTCTCCCGCTGCCCATCCCGGTCCGTCCCGGCGCTCTCCCGCCCGCGCACGTGCTCTGCCGCCGCGCTCTCGCGCATGCGCGCTCCCGCCGCCCCGGCGCCGCCATTTTGTCCGCGCGCGGCGGGAGTGAGGGGCAGCCCTGAGGGGCGCCCAGGCAGCGCTGACGGGCCCGAGAGCGGGAGGAAACCCGCCCCCGGGACGGTGCAAGACGGAGGAGCCCTGGAGAAGCACTCGGGGGCCGCGATGAGGGGCAGACCGGGCCCCATTGCGAGCAGGAGGCGCCGCCGCCATCTTACCTCTCTGCCGCCGCGGCCTCCGCGCTGCCGCGCCGTGCGCCCGCCCCGCCGCCTCACTGGCTCACCCGCCCGCCAATCAGCGGCGAGCACGGGGGGCGTTCTCGCTTGCGATTGGTTGACCTCGCAGTCACTCACGCGGGGAGCGACCACGCCCTCCTAGGGTCACGTGGGGGCGGCGCGGCGGGAACGCGGCACATGGGGGCGGCGGGACCGGGGCGAGTTCCCGGGCCAGGAGCGGGAGAGGAAGGGAACGGGGTGGGAATCCCGGGCCAGGACACCGCGAGGGGATCCCGGGGGTTCATCGGCCCCGAAACCGGGGTGGGGCGAGCCGGGAACGGGCGTGAGCTTTGGCTCCGGGTCAGGAGATGCTCGCGGTAGGCCCGGCTTGGTCCCCGAGCACCACCATGAGCCCCCCTGGCATCACTCGGTTCCCTCTTGGTTTCCCAAGCAGCCACGAACGACTCTGCTCCCCACCGGGAATGGCAGAGCCTCCACATCCCGGGAGGAGCCGCCTCCAAGAGGGGCTCCATGAGGGAAGCATGAAATCTAAGAATTGGTCCCAAAACTGGACCAAATCAGTCCCCAAATCCTTGGAGAGGGTTTGGCAGCAGCAATTCCTCCTAAAAACAAACTCGACGTGGAACAAGAGTTTGCCAAAACCATCCAGAGACCACCCATTTATTGAAGATCAGCAAAGTCAAGTCTAAAAAGAAAGGAAATAGGGCTTTCCCAAATATTCAGCCCAAACCCTGGCAGGTCCCCTGGCCCTGGGCTGAGGTTCCAGGAGAAGCTGCTTCCAGCTCAGCTGGGAACAGCCATGTGCCCAGCAATGTCATTCCCTGAAGAGCTGCCCTGGGCATGGTGCCTACAGGACCAGCCTGGCACTTTCTCATCCCATATTCCACTGGGAATGTGCCCCCCTGAGATCAGCCCTGTCCCCAGGGTTTCCAGCGGAAATCCTGGGATCTGCAGGAAGGGAGCAAGGCATGGAGACCAGATCCCAAACCAGAACAGGTGCAGGGGCAAGGAAACAGCACCCATGGGAGGGAGAACAGCTCCCATCACCTGGGATTCCCTCCGCCCCCCACATCCCTCCATCCTCCCAAAACTCCTGAATATCAACGCCTCCAGTGGAACCTCCCTGGGATCTGCCACAGCCCCTCTGAATTAAAAGGAACCAAACCACTAAGATATAAGTTAATGCTTAAATTATTTGTAAAACATCTTAAATTTTCTGTGACATATTTTAAATATCCCCCACGTTTCCCAGAGGGAGGTCAAAGCCCAACACTAACTGGGAGCCTATGGGGGAACGGGAGGAATAGAGAAAGGGTTCCTTATCCTTTCACAGCTTTTAACAACTAAATATCAATAATAAAAGTTATATTATAATAAAATAAGTTCTTCGTGAGGCAGTGGAGATCAAAAAGCCCTTAGAAAAGCCCCACAGGTTTGGGCTCGGGCTCTGGACTCAGTAGTAAAAAGGGGGTTATTTGGGGAGGGGAGGCAGCGGGGGTGGCGGTTCCGAGGGCAGGGGGGGCGGTCGGGGCTTGTCCGTGTTGCTGGCAGCTCTGGAGCCGCTGGAAGCCCGGGGGTTCAGGAGATCGTACGAGTGGAATTCGAAGGCGGGGGGCTGGGTGGGCTGCATGCCCTGCGCGCTCAGCAGCGAGTGCAGCATGTTCACCGTGTCCTGATAGTCACTGGCCTGGCTGACGTTGTGCCCATTGGCCCCCGAAGGCCCCTTGTCCGATTTGTGGGTGCCCCGGGCTTTGCTGGGCTGGGATAAATCCGAGCTGTGCCCAGGGAGATGGGCGGCCCCGGGAAGGTGGGCGTATGGGAACGGCACTCCGGGGCCTTTGGAGACTTTGCCCACCTTGGGCTGATGCTCGTGGGGCATGGCCGGGGGCTCCTCGGGCAGGGGTCTTTTGCGGGTGGGGGCGAGAGGCCCGTAGCCCTTGTGGGGGGCCGCGGCGGCCCCGGGTTGGGCGCCGTGTTTGGAGTCCCCCGGGCGCTTGGCCGCGGTGCTGGGGCCGGCGCCGAGCTGGGCGTGCAAGTGTTTGTGCGAGTGGTGGTTGTGGTGGTGATGGTGGTGGTTGGACGAGTGGCCCTTGTGCTTCTCTTTGTACTCCCGGCTCTTCCCGCCGCTCTCATCCGCAGAGCTGTGCCTGTCTCCGGGACCCGGCACCTTAATCCGCATCTTGATCTCCTCCTGCTTGGAGGGGATCGGCCTCTCCCCGCCTCCCCCCACCGCCGGGATCCTCATCTTGAGGGCTTTGTCACCCTTGTCGGTGCCCGGCGGGCGCTCGGGGTTCTCTGGCCCTGCGATGGGGATTTTCAGGACGATTGGGGAGGGGTTGCTGTCCTGCTGCGCTTCCCTCTCCCGCTGCTGCTGCACCAGGAGGTTCTGTGCGGCGTAGGCGTACTGGGAGCGCACGTTGGCTTCCATGTTTTCCAGCTGCCTCTTCTGTGCCGCCAGCTCCTCGGCGTGCTTGGCCCGGTATTCCTTGAGGGACACCTTGGCCGAGGGCGCGTTCTTGGTGCTCTGCTTGGGGTAGGCAGCACCATCCTGCTGCGGGTGCTCGGCAGCCGACGTGCTCTCTCCAGTCCTGTGGATGTCCAGCTTGGCTGGGGGATGCCAATGATCCGCCTGGGATGGATCCGCAGCACTCGGCTCCCCGGGGGAATCGGCGGCGGACGGGAGCGCCGGCCCCGCTCCGGCGGTGGAGGATGTGGACATGCTCATGAGCCCAGCGATGTTCATGTCCGAGCTGTTGTTCCTGGAGATCATGTTGAGGATTGTCTGCTCTGACAGGCTCTCGTCGTCGCCGTGGTCGTCGGTCTTGGATTTCCTGGCTGCTTGAGAGGCCTGGAATTAAACAAATCAGCGGGTGTTTATTTGGGGTGTCGCTGGAGCTGGTTTCTAAGCATTGGTCCCAAAACTGGACCAAATCGGTCCCCAAATCCTTGGAGAGCAAGCAGCTCACCAGAACAGTGCAAGGTTCTCTTTAAAGACAGATCCACTTTGCTCCCATCCCTCCTTGAGGGAGAATTCCCAACCCCTGGAAGCAGGGCTGCTAATGCAGCTGGAAAACCAAAGTTCTGTACAAATTAATTCACCAGAGATGAACTCGAGCAGCACAAGCGCCACACGGCATCCCAGTTCCACACACAACTCCCTTCTTTGCTGTCCTGCATTGTGATTCCCCAAGGAAACCACAGCCCGTGTCCGAGGTTCTTACCCGCCAGTTCCGGATCCGTTTCAGTCGGCTGGGAGTTTTCTCAAGGATCTGCAGGAATTCATGAGTCAGTTCTGCAGAGACACAAACCCAAGCAGGAAGGTCAGAGCAGCCCCAGTCCATCACGACAACCCCCTCATCTGACAGATGGAGCTACTGGTGGGATGGAGCTGCGCCAGGAAGGGAATTCTGACAACTGGAATCACTGACCCGTTCAAACTCATTTCTCTGTGGTGCTACAGAAGCTGCTGCTGCTGCTGCTCTGGAAAACCTCAGCAAGCCCTGAACTCCTGGAGCCCGTGAGGTGGTGTTGGAACATCAGACCCAGGACCAGCGATGCCAAAATAATTTTAAGAGCCTTTTGCAGGGAAAAAACCTCGCTCCCAAACTTACCATCTAAGAGCTCCAGAGTTACAGTGCCATCAACGTATTCCCACCAGTGCTTCCCGTCCGTGGAGACTGGGATCTCCCAGTTGGACCACTTACAGGCCAGGTGGATACAGACGCAGGCCACAACGGGCGGGGTGTACTGCAGGCTGAAGGTGGTCAGGTGCAGGCTGACGTCACCGGGAGAGAAAACAAAAAGCCATCAACTCCCACGCCTGAGCTGCAGATCCACGCGGGACATGGGGGGAATGTGGCCCCTCTGGACCTCCCCAGAACGACCCTCGGGCACAGCCAGCTCCATCCTGCTCCAGCTTCGCTTGTTCGGGCCTGGTTTGCTACGGGGAATTTGGGTTCTCCTCCACCAGTTTTTGCTCACGGTTTTTAGAAAGGTAATTTGGGAGCTTCTCTGAGAGGGAAAGCCACTGGGGACCTGCCAGCCCCACCTGTGCTCTGAAAAGAAACTCATCCCTGTTTTCCTACAGGAAATCTGGGATCTTCTCTTTCCAAAGGAAGAAAATCAGTGCTGAGGTCACCTGCCAGCCTCTGCTCTGAGGAGAAACTCATCCCTGTTTTTTTACAGGAAATTTGGGATCTCCTCCTTCCAAAGGAAGAAAATCAGTGCTGAGGTCACCTGCCAGCCTCTGCTCTGAGGAGAAACTCATCCTGTTTTCCTACAGGAAATTTGGGATCTCCTCCTTTCAGAGGAAGAAAATCAGTGCTGAGGTCACCTGCCAGCCTCTGCTCTGAGGAGAAACTCATCCCTGTTTTGCTACAGGAAATTTGGGATCTCCTGCACCAATCTCCCTGTTTATCCCTGTTTTGATGCAGGAAATTTGGGATTCCCCTCCAAGGGGGAAAGTCACTGGGGACCAGCCCCACCTCTGCTCTTGAAGGGAAATTTGTCCTTTTTTTTTGCTCATCCCTGTTTTGCTACAGGGGAGTTGAGATTTCCTCCATCTCTGTTCATTCTTGGTTTGCTACAGGAGATTTGGCATCTCCTCCACCGGTTTCCTTGTTCATCCCTGTTTTGCTACAGAAAATTTGGCATCTCCAAAAATGAAAGTCAGTCCTGGGGTCACCTGCCAGCCCCACCTCTGCTCTGGGGAGAAACTTCCAAGCACGACTCCTGGATGGCACTCAAGGAGCAAAACCGCCCTTTTCAGCTTTAGGAAGGGTCTGAGCTCTCCCAAAGGATTTTTAGGAACACACTTTATGCTGGAGTGACTCAGGAGAACCTGAGACAGATGATCTATCAAATATTTTCATTAATAAACTGATTTTCCACGTGGCCATGCAATGCTGGGAGGTGTGGGCAGCACCAGAAGAACTGAGGGACTATGAGGATCCTGCAGGAACGCCAGAACTTAAGGAAACATGGAAGCAAGTCTTGAATGTGGGATTTTCCCACTCCTGAATGGGCCTTTTGGGAATTCTGCCACCAAGCCCCCACATGGCACCACCTCCTCACCACCCTGTTCAACATCTTTTCATCAGTGAAAAGCAGACAAGCTGAAGTTTAGCATCTACAGCCAAAAATCCTCAAGTTTCATGGATACTGGGTTTATCCAAAGAAGTCAAACCCAGGAAATTCAGAGCCTTGGCAGAGCAAACTCAAGGATAACAAAGAGCCTCAACCCTGCCCCGTAACGATGCCAGAACGAAACCAAAGGGAACACAAGGATAAATCCAGTTCATCCCAGTACTGCCTCTCTCAGGCAAAACTGAGGCTTTTCTTCACACTTTCTGCCTGCATTTCCCTCAATTACAGCCTTAACTCCTTAATCCCACGGCTTTGAAATTCTTGCTGCAGGGATAAAACAGGTTCCAGGGCGGTGTTTACCCAAACATCACCAACACCACATTCCCCGCGCCGGAAATCCACAGGGCGCCCTTTGGAGCCCGAAACACCTTCAACAAACAGTGAAGGTGAGCAGGGAACACCTCCCAGGTGGAAAAGGGAAACCACGTGCCCAGACATTCCCAGCCAGAGCTGGGAGGCATCTCTGGCCCTGCAGCTTCACCGTTTTTGGCACCTAAACCACTTTTCCCTCCATCATTTCCCAAAAACTCGGTGTTTTCCGTGTCCACGATTTTTCTCTGTTCCAAACATTAACTCCGTGATTTGTCTGAAGCTGATAATCCAGGAAATTAAATTTAGAAATAATCCCAAGAAAAGTGCTGGCATCAGGCTGGCATTGAAAATTTAGGGACAAAAAAAAATTAGAGAAAGAATCCAGGGCTGATTTTTATTTCCAGGGAAAATTTAAGGACAAAAAAAAACCCAAATGAAGAACTCGGGACTGATTTTTCCTTCCAGGGAAAACTTAGGGGCAAAACAACCCATGCAAAAAACCCCTTGGGGTTTATTTTTCTTCATTTATGCCCCAAATCAGCCTTTTTTTGGGGTACAAACCATATTCATGGACAACTTCCACAGCACCTTATTGAGTGAAAACTTTCCAACACCCAGGATTAACCAAGGCAAAATTTATATAATAATTTCTCCTCCTTTTTTTTTTTTTTTTTTTTTTTTAACTTTTACAACTAAATTCCTATCAAATAAGCAGTGAAGTTCCTGAGTATCCCATCTGCCTTATTTTCCAGCTCATTTTACCCAGCAGCTGGCAGGAAAAATGGCTGGAACCCTTTCTTAAGGCTCTTCCTGTGGGATTCCCAGCTGCTCCCAGGCTGAGCAATGCCTCTGGGACCACAGGCAGCAAACAAATTATCAATCCATTATAAAATTATAAAATAATAACCTGTTTGTAGCCATGAAGTACGAAGTTTGTGCCAAGTCCTTGCTGGCTGCAAGAAAAAATAAAAAAAGAAAAATTAGGGTGTTATTGGCATATTTTCCTGTTATCATATTCTAGTGCATGGGCCACCCACAGATTGATCAGCAGGCCACAAAGATTCACAAGGATTTTGAGAACTGCCATTCACTGAGAGCTTTGTGTGGTTCAGAAGAGCCAGAACCATCTAAAACTGCCTCTATTTTGAGACTCAGAGGGATGGATCAGCTCTCCTGGGAGGAAAAGCTGGGAGAACTGGGATTGTCCAGCCCAGAGAAGGCTCTGGGGGCTGACCCTGTTGTGGCCTTTCAGGTTCCAAGAAAGTTGAAGTGGGACTCTGGATGGGATCTGGAGTTGCAGGACCAGTGGGAATGGTTTTTCACTTGGAAAAGGTGAGATTCAGATGGGATATTGTGAAGAAATTCCTCCCTGTGAGGGTGGGGAAGCTCTGACTGTACAGAGAAGCTGGGGCTGTCCCATCCCTACAGGTGTCCAAGGCCAGGTTGGAACAACCTGGGCAAGTGGAAGTTGTCCTCGCCCGCCCAACCCAAGCCATTCCAGGCTTCTGGAAAGCTCTGGAGCAATCCCAGCTGGACATTCCCCAGTATTTTCCTCCCAATTCCCTCTCACCTCGGACAAGCTGGGTGCACTTCACCACATGGGTGTGAGGATGGTCAATAGTGATCTCAAAGCCTGGAAGGACACAGACAAAGGACCATCAGAACCAGCAGCACAGCCCTGGATCCACGTTTCCTGCACCCCTTCCCTCCTACAGCCCTGCCTGGAGCCAGGCAGGAATAGAGGAGCCCGTTTTTCCTGTATCCAGAAGCCTCAAGTTCTCCAGCTACAAACCCAGAAGGTCTCTGGTGCTGCCAGACCTCCCAGCTTCTGAAAGGCCTCACTGGAAACAAAACAACTATTAAAGATTTTAAAAATAGCAGGACAAAGCCTCTTGAAGCAGCTGGGAGGAAGGCAAAGACAATGGCATCTGCTCCAAGGAATTTCTCTCACCCAAAAAGCTGAGAGGAAGCAGATTGTTTTCCCTTTGAATGGGCCTAAAGCATTGAGGACAACTGAGTTTAATCCTCGCTCCCGCTTCCTCCTCAGTTTGGGAATTATGTTTGAAAGGGGAAAAAATGAATTCCAATTGGTCCATGTGCACAGCAGATCTGCAGAATGTTCTGGGAGAACTGGGATGTTTAAAAAGGCCTCTGGAGAATTGAGAGGTTGCAGAATTGGGCTTGGTTTAGCCACAGGCTTGTGGCCCATGACATCTCTGCCCCTACTGAAGGAGGGACAAGGGGCATCTGCTCTGAATCCAGTTGGGAATAACAAATCCTGCTCTTTTGGAGGGAAAAAATCTACCTACAAACTGCCTCTGAAACAGAACATTTGTTAGTGAACACAACTTTTAAGAGCACATTTGATAAAGAAACAGAGCACCAACTCCACCAGCCACAGCCCTACGTGGAGACTCCTACTTCCAAAAACACCCAGCAACTGCTCCTGGTTTGTTGAGTTCTGGGGATTTTCCCCCCATTTCATTATCGGATCAAAATATTCACTTTTAACCCATTTTTTTAAGACATCTCTCAGTACAAACTTCTTCCTGCAACAGAACTGAAATTGGATGGTCTTTAAGGTCCCTTCAAACCCAAATCATTTCAAGATTCTATGTTTGAGCCAGAAAGCACAACCCAGGACAAGGGCCAGTGTCCAAGCAGCACAAATCCTGTTTTTTTAGGGGGGAAAAAAAAAAAATAAAAACAAAGAGACAAACCACACTTAAATCTCTCAGCTTTGAGCCTGGCACAAATTACACCTGAAAAATTGATGTTAAAACAGGACTGAAAAACGGGGTTTGTTGTGAGGATTCTGTGGAAGGGGTGAGGCTCCCCAGCCTGTGGAATTCTCCTGGCTCTGGGATTCGTGTGGCAGTCCGGCCGCTCCGAGGAACTTACCCAGGGTCTGTAGGATTATGCTCTCTAGAATGACCAGGTCTTGGGCTTGTTGCAGGTAAGCCTGGGGTTGAGAGGACAGGCAGGTTACTCACGGATCAAGCCTGCACATTCCTAACACCCTTCTCTCTCCGGGGCAAAAATGGGAGTCTCCCTGCACGGGGGGACTGGCACAGATTCCCTGGAAGTGTTTAAGGCCAGGCTGGATGGAGCTCAAAGCAAGCTGGGCTAGTGGAAAACGTCCTGCCCGTGGCAGGTGGGTGGAATGGGATGGGATTTAAGGTCCTTCCAACCCAAAACATCTGGAGATTGTGAGAAAGAGGGATAAGAGCGTTTGCAGGGGGGCTCTGGGTGCTGGTCCCCCACACTCCTGGGGTGGCACATGAGCAGTGCAGGAATCAGCTGCTTTTCCTGCGAGTTTCCCTGGAAAAAGGGACTAGCTCCAGGTAAAAGGGGCTGTCTGGAGAGATGAGGGATCAGCAATGTTTCACCCACTGAGACAGGCGCTGGGACAAACTGCTCCCACACCTCTGATCCACACCTGCATCCGCTCCCTCCTGGGCAGCACTCCAGGGACACTGGCACACCTGGAGCCAGGTGTGCAGCAGAGGAGAAAAGGCTTTGTACAGAGCAGGGAAGCCCAAACCTCTCTGCAGCAGGAGAGGCTGGACTGAGAAGCTGCCCCTGAGCACCTCGGGAGGGTGGAGGAGCCACCGGAGCCGCGCGATTCCGGACGCCATCCCCGCTCCTGGGGCCTCTGGCGCTCACAGCACGTCCCAAGGCTCCATCCCCACACTTACCTCACTCTTGGTGTCCAGCAGAGGCTCCTGGGGGTGCAGACAGGCATGTGCCACCTTGATGACGTGCTCCAGCTTCCGAGGCTGCTCCTCCACCTTGGCTGCCAGGAAAAGCGCTGCTGGCACCACCGACTGTGGAGGAAAACACTCTGCTTGCTTAAAATGCCACTAAATTCAAGATTAAAGCAAATAAATCAAGTGGATTCTCAATATTCCTCCAGGAAATAAAGCCTGTTCAAGTCTGGCCACCACCAGGAGAGTGAAAAGAGTCCCTCTCCCTTCTCAAACCTCCTCCCAAGGTGGGTCCCCCACCCAGACAGCAACAGGAGGGGATTTTGGGGTTCCCAGCACCCCACACCCCCCAGATCCCAGCACTTACATTCCTGTGGAACTGGGTGAAGGACTGCACCATGTAGAAGCGATGCATGTACACAATGGCTGTGTTGATGGTGAGCTGGGAGCTGGGAGTGGGGTTAAGGAAAAGCACAGAGACCCCCAGGCAGGCCCAGGGGAACAGACCCCCCACACCAACAGCAGCAGGATGGGACAGGCTCTCCTCATTCCCAGGGCTGGCCCTCCCTGCGTGCCAGCACAGCTCTCCCCACTCCTGAAACAGGCTCTCCTTGATCCCAAAACGGGCTCAGTGCTCCCCATTCCCAAGCTGAGCTTTCCCAACACCCCAGGAGAGCATTCCCTGCTCCCAAAAGGGGGTCTCCCTGGACAGTCCTTCCTGACAATCAGGCACAGCTCTCCCTGCTCCCAAAATCTCCCTGGGAGATCCCTTTTTGGAATCTCCCTTGTCCTAAAATAGGCTCAGCTTTCCCTGGCACTCGGGCAGAGCCTTACCGAGCCTTCACAACACCCCAGCACAGCTTTTCCCACTCCTCTCACCGGATTTCCTCAATCCCAAAACGGGCTCGGCTCTCCCCACTCCCAGGCCGGGCCTTCCCGACACACCAGCGCAGGCTTCCCTGCTCGTGAAACGCGATTTCCGCGATCTCGAAATGGGCTCGGCTGTTCCTGCTCCCGGTCTGGCCGCGTCTTTCCTTCCCTACATCCCGGCACCGCCTTCCCCACTGCCGAAATCTCCTCGCTCCCAGAACAGGCTCGGCGCACCCGGGACGGGCCTGGCGCTCCCTTCCAAGCACCCCGGCACGGCTCTGCCCGCTCCCGCGCCGGCCAGGCATTCCCAAGCCTTTCCAACACGCTAACACAGCTCTCCCTGCGCCCGGAATGGGATTTCCCGAACCAAAAACGGGCTCGGCTTTCCCCGCTCCCAGAGCCGGGCTGGGCCTTCCCGACAGCCCGGCACTGATCTCCCCGTCCCGGGGCCGGGCTCTGCTCGAGCCCCAAAAGACTCGGCTCTCCCCGCACTGGCTCCCGGCACTCCCCTCACCCGCTCCCGGCTCTCCCCCGTTCCCGGCTCTCCCCGCCCCGCCCCACTCCCACCCGCGGCCTAGCGCGGCCTAGCGCGGCCGGATACACGTTGAGACGCTGCCCCATGTCCTGCAGCAGGTTGGCCGCCTGCTGCCGGTACGAAAGCTCCTTATCGGGGTCGAGGCCGGCGCGTCGGGATGGGCTCCGCTCCAGCTGCTCACGGCTGAAGTACCAGCGCCGCCCGGGCCCGGCTCCGCCGCTGCCCGCCGAGGCCTCCATGGCGGCTCTGCGCCCGCGCGGGGGACGCGGCGTGCGCACGCAGCGCGGCGACGTGCTGACGTCAAACGTCGGGTGGGCGGGCGCGGGGGGAGCCGTTGGAGGCGCGAGCGTTCCAAAGCAGGGAGGGACGGTTGAGTGGGCGGGGACTGGCGGAGGCCACGCCCCTCACGGACAGGCCACGCCCCTCGGTGAGGTGCCGCCCTCGCCCCCCCCTCACGCCGTGAGGGGCTCCGGTTTCAGCGGGTCCCGCAACGCCCCCGCATCTCCAGGCGGTCCCTGTGGCCCCACCGCGGCTTCTCAGCTCCTCCTTACAGGCGCTTCTAATGCACTGACACCCGGGGATACCCAGGATACCGGTGTGTCGCTCCTCCCCGAGAGCCCCTCCTCACCGGGACCTCGGTATGTTTCCTCTCCACCCCAGGACACCGGGGTAGCGAGTCGCCTCACCCCTCCAAGATCCGGTTTTACCGGCGTCCCGCAGCCCCCCGCACCTCAAGACGTTGCCTGTAACCCCCAACCGACTTCTCACCCCCTTCCCTTACCGGGACTCCTCCTCACCAGGACCCTCTCGCACCGGGTGTGTGCACCTCCGGGACCCCCTCCTCACCGGGATCCCCGGCCCCCTCCCAACCGGGATTCCCGTGTGCCCCTCCGCCCTACAGACCAGGCCACAGCTCGTATCCAAAGTGTTTTATATATAATTTATCTGTACACACGAAGGACAAAGTACCTCAGGTCTGCGCTGGGGTGAGGGGGCCGGTGCCCCCCGCACTCCCCCCGGGCTGAGCCCCCCCCACCCCAAAACTGCTTCCAAAAAAAAAAGAAAAAAAAAAAAAAAGAAAAGAAAAAAAAAAGTCACTTCATTAGGGTTTTTTGCATTTAAAAGGGGGAGGGTCTGCCCCCCCCCTCCCCGCCACAGCCCCCCCGGAGGGAGCTGGGACCCCCGGGGGGTGAGGGGGCTGCGGAGATGCTGGGCCTGCGCCTCCCACCCCCCGCAGGCGGCACTTCAATTTGGCACATGGAAGGGGCTGGGGACCCCCCCGCCCCAAAACCCCCTGCAGTCCCTTTCCTGGGGGGGGCCCCCATCTCCCCTCTTTGGCACATGGGGGGTTTCAGCAAAGGGATGGGGGTTGCCATGAACCCCCCCCCCCAAAAAAAAACACCCCCGTGCAGGGCTGGGAAACACCCCCTAAAACACCCGCGGAGGGGGGGCACAGGGTTACCTCCCCACACCCCCCAACCACCTCCCTTGTGTCCATTTCTCCCTTTTTTTTTTTAAATATGTGGATTTGGGGATTTTTCCTTTTTTTTTTTTTTTTTTTTTTTTTTTTTTTTTTTTTTTTTTTTTTTTTTTTGCCTGAGCTAGGCACAGGCTGGGGGAGTCCCCGGCATGAGGGGACACCATGGGGACCCCCCCCTAACTGCCCCCAGGGCCCGCATTGAGGAAGTAGGTGGTCATCTCCCCCTTGCCCTTGACCTTGACCAGCCCCCGGCACTCCAACACGTAGCCCTTGGCCGCCAGCACCTGGTAGAGGTCCGTTGTCACCTGGAGGGGGGACACGGGGGTGAGGGGGGTCCTTGGGGGTCTCTGGGTGGGTGTCCCGTGCTCCTCCCACCCCGGACTGACCTGGATGCGGTCGGGGACCCCGGTGCTGTCCATGCGGCTCGAGACGTTGACGGTGTTGCCCCAAATGTCGTACTGGGGCTTGCGAGCCCCGATGACCCCTGCGACCACTGGGCCCATGTTCAGGCCTGGGGGGACACGGTGGAGAGTCAGGGGTGACCCCCCACCCTCAGGGAAATGAGGGGAGAAAAGAGGAAAAGGGGAAAAGAGGAGTGAGGGGGGAAAAGAAGGGGTGAGATTGGAAAAGGAGGGAGTGACAGGGAAAAGAGGAGTGTGAAGGGGGAAAAGGGGAGGTAAGAGGGGGAAAAGGGGGTGGGGAAAAGGGGAAAGAGGGGTGAGGGGAGAAAAGAGGTGGGGATGAGGTTGAAAAAGGAGCAGGTGACACAGGAAAGAGGAGTGTGAAGGAGGAAAAGGAGAGGTGAAAGGGGAAAAGGGGAGATGGGAGGGGAAAAGGAAAGGGTGAGAGGGAAAAGGAAGGAGTGAGGAGGGAAAAGGGGGTGCAAGAGGGGAAAAAGGGCAGGAGGAGAGAAAATGGGGTGCAAAAGAAAAGAGGTGTGAGAGAGGAAAATGGGGTATGAAAGGGAAAAAGAAATGACTGGAAAAGGGGGTTGAGAGAGGAAAAACAACAGCATGGGCTGGCTGGAGGTGCAGAGGGGCGTGCAAGGGGTGTGCAAGGGGCGTGCAAGGGCTCACCGATCTTCATCTGGAAGTTGTTGAAGGAGTGCTCGTTGATGTACTTCATCTGCTCCATGAGGTGCATGGCGTAGTCGGCCAGCGCCGCGATGTGGCTGCGGCCCTCGCGGTCGTAGGTGGCCGCGTTGAGCCCCGATGCCGCCATGTAGGTGCTGCCAATGGTCTTGATCTTCTCCAGCTGCCGGTACTTCTGCTCGCTGATGATCTGGGGGGACGGGGAGGGGTCACCCCCACAGCACCTCGACAGGGAGATGGGTACCCCAGATCCTGCACCCCATCCTGAATGCTGTTCCGTGGCTTTTCCAGCACCTCCTGCACTGTGGCTCTACAAATGCTGCTCCACAGCCTCTCCAGCACCTCGTGACCACATCCCCTGCACTCCAAGCTCTTCCATGGTGTTCTACAACCTCTCCAACACCCCCTGCACACATCTCCTGCACCCTGTCCCCAAACCTGGTGCTCTGCAGGCTCTCCATACCTTGTGCATCCCATCTTCTTGCACCTCATCCATGGTGCTCCACAGCTTCTCCAGCACCCCCTGCACACCATCTCCTGCACCCTGTCCCCAAACCTGGTGCTCCACAGCCTCCACAACAGCCCATCTTCCTGTACCCCATTCCTGTGCACCTCATCCACACTGCCCCACAGCCTCTCCAGCATGGCCTGCACTTGCTCCTGAGGCTCCATAAAAGCTGCTCCACAGCTTCTCCAAGGGTGGATACATCCTGTGCTCCACTGCCTTTCCAGCACCCCGTCACCACATTCCCTGGACCACCACCTCATCCACGCTGCTCCACAGCCTCTCCAGCACCCCACAAACCCCATCCACTGCACCCAATCCCTGTGCACTTCGCCCCTAAGTGCCCCATCCCCTTGGCCCTTCTCGGCCCCAGCACCTCATCGAAGTCGGCGATGATCTCGTTGAGCAGCCGCAGACACTCCACTCCCTCGTTGTTGGCCTCCAGCTCCACGTAGAACTCGGAGAAGTTGCTGATGGAGGCGAACATGACGGCCACGCACTCGCAGGACTGGTAGTAGAGCTCGTCGTTGCGCCGCTCCCGTGCCAGAAAGTGCGCGGCCACGTCCTTGGGCAGGATGTTGTGCAGCAGCCGCCGGTTGTAGGCCTGCAGCTCCTCCATCTCCTCCTTCTCGCCCGTTGCCTGTAGGCACAGACCCAGGTGGGAGCTGCCACAGCGCCCCACGGCCGCCCTGGCAGCAGGGTGTTGTCCCTGCTTGATGGTCACCCCAGTCCTGGGTGCAGGGAAAGGGTCGCTCCCAGCCCTGTGCCCACTCCTGGGTGTGGGGAGGGGGTTGGCCCTGGATTGGTCCCTGTCCCGTGACTGCCCTGCTTCTGGGGTGCAGAGAAGGGTGAGTTCTGGTCCCAGGGTGCAGGGAAGGGGTTGGTTCCAGCCCCATGGTCACCCTAATGCCAGGGAGCAGGGAAGAGTCAGTTCCCATCCCATGGTCACCCCAATCCCAGGGCGCAGGGTCAGTCCCGGTCCCACAACCACCTCGGTTCCGGGGTGCAGAGAGGGGTCAGTCTTGTCCCAGAGCATGGGAAGGGGTCAACAGTGACCCCATGGTCATCCCAGAGGGGTCAGTCCCAGTCTCAGGAGCAGGAACAGGGTCCTTCCCAGCCCCCACACCTTGGTCCTACCTGGAGCTTCCAGAGGAAGTCGAGGCGTGCGGTGGACTCGACCTGCTGCGCGTGCAGGTACAGGGCGAGCGCGAACACGGCCAGCACCACGGGGGTCACGTAGCGCAGGGCCACCTTCCCCTCCACCGGGCTGCAGGACCCCCAGCACCCCTGAGGCGGGCTGAGGGACCACCCAGCCCACCCAGAGATCCCTAACATGCACCCAGACCCCAAAGATCCACCCACCCACTCCAGGGGCACCAACTCTGCACCCAGACCCCAAAGATCCACCCACCCACTCCAGGGGCACCAACTCTGCACCCAGACCCCAAAGATCCACTCACTCACTCAGGGCAACCCCAAAGGTGCACCCAAATCCAAACATTGACCCACTCACCCAACAGACCCAAAACCTGCACCTAGACCCCAAAGATCCACCCAGACCCCCAGGAAGCACTCACCCCCTTCAGCCATCCCAAACCTGCATCCAGACCCCAAACATTCACCTTCCCATCCCAGGGACCCTAAATCTGCACGGTAGACCCCAAAGATCCACTCACCCACCCAAAGGAGCCCCAAATTTTCACCCAGACCCCAAAACTGAACCCAGAGCAGAAGAGACCCCCCCCTAGGCTGTACCCACCCCCCAACACTGCAGCACAGACCCCCCACGGGACCCCTACACCCAGGTCCCCACTGGCTCCAGTTTCCCACTCACCACTCTCCCTGGGTCACGTTGAAGGAGGGCCTGTGGGGACAGGAGGGACAGGAGCCAGGGGTCAGTGGGGTGGGGACTGACTCTGAGGTGGGGACCCCTGGGGGACCGGGAGCACTCACAGGGCGTTGGCCAGGACCAGCAGGTCGGAGTTGTCAAACAGGGCTGCGTGAGGCCCCTCCACCAGCAGCAGGAACGTGGCCTCGATGCCCACCATGAGCAGCAGCTTCCCGATGCTACTGATGTGCAGGAAGACGGAGCAGGCCAGCAGGCTCAGCACCACGCTGTAGCTGAAGTACTGGAGGGGACATGGTGGGATGCAGCAGCAACCCAGGAACACCAGATAGCACCCCTGGGACCTTTGCAGCACCCTGGCAACCCCAGATGGCACCCCAGGAACCAGGACTGCCATTCCAGGAACCCCTGTAGCACCCTGGGAAGCCTGGATAGCACCCCTGGAATGCTGGATGGCCCCCTGGGAGCCCCAGATGGCACCCCAGGAACCCAGGATGGAACTCCTGGGGAGCCCTGGACAGCACCCATGGGAGCTCTGCAGCACCCCAGTAATCTCTGCAGCACACTGGGAACCCCACATGGCACCCTGGGAACACCACAGAACTCCTGAAGCACCCCAAGAACCCCGGATGGCACACAGGAACCATGGATGGCACCCTGGGGATCCCTCTGCCACCTTGGGAACACCCGCTGGGACCCCAGGAACTCCTGCAGCACCCCAGGGACGCCAGATAGCATTCCAGGAACCCCTGCAGCACCTTGGGAACACTGGATGGCACCCTTGGGAACCCTGCAGCACGCCTGGAACTCCTGCAGCACCCCAGAATCCCACGCCCACAGGGACCTTGCACCCCTGGGGACACTGTGCCAGCACCCAACAACCTCAAGGGCTCAGTGCCAGCACCCACTGAGGACCTTGGACCCAAGCGACCTGTGCCAGCACCCCACGTGTGTGGGGACCCTGTGCTGGCACCCTGCACCCATGGGGACCCAGTGCCAGCACTCTGGGGGACACCAAACCCTCTGGGACCCTGTGCCAGCATGTTTGGGAACACTGTGGGGGCACAGCACCCATGGGGACCCCGTGCCAGCACCCTTGGGGACACAATGCCTACAGAGATCCATGCCAGCATTCCTGGAGACTGTACCCCCATGGGGACCCTCTGCCAGCACCCAGGGAGCACCTGGCACCCTCAGTGACCCCTGTGGGAAGCTGTGCCAGGTCACTCACCTCGGGGAAGTCACAGGCCAGCCCGTCACCGTGGCAGGAGCCCGCGGGGGTGCCCAGGGAGAAGTTGAGGGCGCGGAGCTGGCAGGGCCCCACGGAGCCGGGGGTGACGTTGAGCTCGCGGGCGGCGCAGTCCCGCAGGGCCACGCGGCTGCAGGAGAACTGGGGGGGCCAGAGGGGTGAGCCGGTGCCCCCCAAAACCCCCCAACCCCCCCCCCAGTGCCACATGACCCTACCATGTTGACGAAGGCAGCGATGAAGACGAGGAGGATGGTGAAGACGGCGATGCCGGTGCTGCGGGCGCGGGACTGGACGATGCTGCGGGACAGCTGCTGCAGCGCGGCAGGGAAGAGCTGGGGGTGCACCAAGGAGCCTGTCAGGCACGGCCCAGCCCCCCAAAAACCCTCCCAGCCCTCGGGTACTCACAGTGACGCAGGAGTAGATGGCACAGATGAAGAGGATGGCGGCAAGGAGGATGAAGATGCTGACGTAGACCCCGAGCATCAGCGAGGAGCTGGGGAGAGGTGGGAGGTGAGTGATGGGGTTGATGGATCAGAGCTGGTATTTGGGGGGGCTGTGGCACTTACTGGGGGAACACCAGGATCTGGAGGCAGCAGATGAAGCAGAAGACGAGGAGGGTACAGGCCACGTAGCCACCAAAACGGTCATCAACCTTCTTGGAGTACTGAAGAGACAGGAGGAGGTGGGATGGTTGGATGGGTAGAGGGGGGACCCCAGGAACCCCAGGGGGATCCCAGGGGAAGAATGGAGGCAGGACTGAGGGGACACCAGGGAATGGGGTGGAGGGGAACAGGGGAAACTGGGGGACAGGATGGAGGGAAATGGGAGGACCCCAAGGGATGCAGATGAAGGGGGACAGGGGCAACCCCAAAGGGTGGAATAGAGGGGAACGGGGAACCCCAGGGGATGCAAGGAATGGGATGGAGAGAGAGGGAGGGACCCCAGGGGGTGGGGAAAAGGGGGGCAGGAGCACCCTGGGGCATGGGATGGAGGGGGATGGGGAGGACACCAGCAATGCAGGGAATGGGATGCAGGGAAGGGACCCCAGAGGATGGAATGGTGGGGGATGAGAGGACTCCAGGGGATGGGAGGGGACAAGGGGGACCCCAGGGGATGGAATGGAGGGGATGAAGTAGAGAAGGTGGAGGAACCATGAAACCAGTCCAAGGGATGGAGGAGAGATGGAAGGACAAAGATGCTGACAGGGCCAGGGCAAAGGGAACTTCGAGAGACAGACAGAACGGTGGGTCCAGGACAAAGGGAACAGAGGGGCCCCCAACCTTCTTCTCCAGCTCAGGGGTCTGGAAGGTGAGCAGGAACTTCTTGACGTGGTCCTTGCGGAGCTGGTCGATGCTGCGGGCATCGATGGCCCGGCTCAGGAACTCATCCACCTCATCCTCGGGGTTGAGGGCCTCCTGGGCACCACGGCTGGGGAATGGAGGGGTCAGGACCCTCCCAGGCTCCCAGCTCTGCCCCAGGGAGGGGCTGGTCATGACCCCCCCTGCAGCCCAGCATGGGGACACTTACTTGTCCTTGCTGGAGTCATCAATGCCCTGGGAGAAGCAAGGGAGAGGGAGGTGTCAGAGACACCGACACAGAGGGGGACAACCCTCATGAATGACAGGGACATGGGACATCCCCAGGGTCACCCAGGATGGGGGGCAGAGTTCCAGGGGTAATTGGGATGAGGGGGTCCTCAAGGGTTCTTGGCAAGGACAAGAGAATCCCAGGGGTGTGCAAAGGGAGGAGAGAAGGGTCTAGGGGGGATGTGTAACACCAGTGAGGATGGGACACCCCTGAGGGTGCCCAGGGCTGGTGAGAACAAGGAGGATCTCCAAGGTCTGCTGGGGCCACCCAGGAACTCCCTGGGGCCCGTGGGCAGCAGGAGGAAGCCACAAGGTCTGCGGGCAGGGCTGGGGAAACCACCACCAACCACGGAAGGGCAGCGAGTGGCTGATAGCACCGTGGTGAGGGTGCCCCGTGCCCGATGCCCTCCCTGGGGCTGCTCACCATCTGCCGGAAGGCCTTGGAGTCCTTGGTGCGGGAGAAGGAGCGCTCGGGCACCCAGCGTGGCACCAGCCCCTCGGTGGAGTTGGCACGAGTGCGCTGCAGCTTGGCCAGGATGGCTTTCTCCTCCTTCTGCAGGGGGACACGGCAGTGAGGGGGTGACCCCAGCTTTCCCACGGCCTGCTGCCCCCCAGACGACCCCCAACTCACGCGCTTCTGGCTGCAGCCGACAATGAGGAAGGTCTCGATGTTGTGCTCCTTGAGGTAGGCGTTGCGCTCGCCCCCGTGGCCCGGCTCCACCTCGTAGTCCCCGTTCAGGTACTGCAGCGTTGCCCAGGTGATGTGGATGCGCCTGGGGACGGGGAGATGAAGGTGCTGAGCCCTCCCTGCCCAGCTTTGCCACCCCAGACCCCAGCCCGGCCCCCCTGTCCCGGCTCACCCAGCTTTGCCACCCGCTTCCATGTGGTTGGCAAGGGTGACGTCGTTGGACCAGACGTCGAACTGCCACTTGCGCAGCCCCAGGACGCCGCAGTGAACGCGCCCGCTGTGGATGCCCACACGCATGTTCACGTTCACCCCCGTCACCTCACGCACCAGCCTGCGGGTGGGACCGGCACCATGTCACCCCCGGGCACCCCGTGGCACCCCCGGGCACCCCGTGGCACCCCCAGCTGCCTTCAGGTGTCCCCAAGCAACCCTTGGCCTTTCAGGATTCCCAGGCACCACAGCACCCCCAGGCACCCCAAAGCACCACTGGACTCACAGGCACCCGAGGCAGCATGGCACACCCAGGCACTGTCACTGTGGCACCCCAAGCAGCCTATGGCACCCCCAAGCACCCCATGGCACCCCTAGGTGCTGTGAGCCAGACAGGCAAATACTGGGGATGTGCCAGCACCAGGAATGGGAACCATCCCCCAAGCTGTGGCAGCACCTGGCACTTGCCAAAACTGAAGAAACTGCAGCCCTGCCAAGTTACAGTGGCACCAGGGACACACCAGTACCAGACACAGCTCCTCAGGGCTGTGGTAGCACTTAGGACATGCCAGCCCAAGAGATGGCACTGGGGACACACCAGCACCCCAAAGCAGCCCCCCCAGATTGTGGCAGCACTGGAGAAGTGCCAGCCCAGAGGATGGGCACAGCCCCCCCAAATTGTGGTGGCATCAGAGATGTGCCAGCCCAGAGGATGGGCACAGCCCCCCCAAATTGTGGTGGCACCAGAGATGTGCCAGCACAGAGGATGGGCACACCAGGGTGAGGTGCAGCCCCCCAAGCTGTGGTGGCACTGGGGACAGGCACAGCCCAGGCCTCTGCCCCACTCACGAGATGGCCTCGATCATGTCGACGCCCATCTCCACACAGCAGTGAGCGTGGTCCCCGCGCGCCTCCGGCAGCCCCGACACGCAGTAGTAGCAGTCCCCCAGGATCTTGATGCGCAGGCAGTGGTTCTCCTGGGGGGAACGAGCAGGTTAGGAGGGCTCCAGGACCCCCCAAAGTCCCCCAGCCCCTCCACTCACCGCAGCCAGCTTGTCAAAGCGGGCAAAGAGCTCATTGAGTGTCATCACCAGCTCCTGGGCCGTGCACTGCGAGGCCAGGCTGGTGAAGCCCTCGATGTCCGCAAAGAGGATGCTGCAAGGAGGAAGAGCACAGGCTCACAGGCTGCCCCACACGCCCTCCCCCTGGTGATGCCTCCCCCAAACCTCGCCTGCACCCCTGTCCCCGCAGTACCTGACGTTGTCATGCTTCTGGATGTAGATCTTGTGGAACATCATGTCCTCCTTCTTGGTGTTGATGTCCTCCTTCATCTCCATGGCCACGTGCTGAGGCAGCACCGACAGCAGCAGCCGCTCCTGCAGCCAGAGCGGTCCCGTCAGCAGGGCCGGGGTGCTGAGGGACCCCCAGCACAGCACGGGGACCCCCGGGACCCCCCGCCCACCTGCTGACGGTTCTCCCGCTGGAGGTGCAGGCGAGCCTGGATGTAGCCACGGGTCTCCTGGAAGGCCTGGCGCTGCGACACCTCGGCCGGGTAGTGGGTGCAGACCCCCACCACGTTGGTGCAGAGGAAGATCAGGGCGTTGGCGCCGAGCTGAGGGGGGAGGTGGGCTCAGCGTGACCACCCCAGGACCCCCAGCCAGCTCTGCCACCCTCCTCTGCACCACAGAACCCTGGCCTTGGTATGGTGGGTGCTGCTAAGGGGAGAAGAGGGGGCTGCAAAGAGAGGAATGTGGGTATGGGAACGTGGGGGCTCAAGGCAGGGGGGTTCTGGGACACGGGGCACGGAGGATGCAGGGACGTGGAGATGCAGGGGACAGGGGCAGGGGGATGTGGGGCAGCAAAGGACATGGGGAAACAGGACAAGGGGGCTGCAGGGACATGGGGCTGTGGGAAACCAGGAAACAGGGGATGCAGTGACCTGGGACACAGGGGACACAGGGTAGGGGGATCACAGGGGCCTGGGGACACAGAGTAGTGTGGCAGAGGGGACTTGGGGACACAAGGGACATGCACAGGGTGGATGTGGAGGATCTGGAGACCCAGGGCAGGGAGAACATGGGGATGAGGAGAGGTAGAAAACCAGGGCAGGGGAGATATGAGGATACAGGAGCCAGAGGCCAGGGGTACACGGGGGCCTGGAGCACAGGGGTCATGGGGACGCCCTCGGGAAGCAGAGGAAGTCAGAAAGTGGAGATGACTGCGGAGGGAGCTGCGGTTTCCCCCCGTCCCCATCCCCCGGGACCGGGGCCAGGGCTATTTATAGCGCTCCAGCACACTGGGACACCGTGAGCAGAGGCCTCACATCCCCTCCCCGGCCCCTTCTCATCCCCCCAGAGCCCCATCGCTCCTACCCTGAAGGGGTGAACCCTCCCCAGGGGGCGGCCCCTCCCATGACCCCGCTGGCCTCGGATGTCATTGTGTTCCTCGCCCTGTGCCCCGCAGGGACAGCACGTGGCCCCGGCCCCGGCCAGGCAGGGCGAGGGTGACGGGTGACGAGTGGCTCTGCTCAAGGAGGGGGAGCTGCTGGGGCTGGGAGCACGCAGCCCTGGGGCTGGGGCACCCCTCTGCACCCCCTGTGCAAGCAGCACCCCGCTGGGAGCACCCACCACCTCAGAGGGGCAGGGCAGGGGACACTGGCAGTGTCCCAGCCCCCCTGGGTGACGGCCACTCCCCTGCCCTGGTGCCCTGGACTTGAGTCCCTGCTCGGGGGGTTTCCGGCAGCCCCACAACGGGGGCTTTGTGGGCGTCCCTTCCTCCCGGTGCAGCCCACAATGGTGGGTCTGTGCCGGGATGAGGGGCCCATCCCATCCCCCGGGGGCTCCGGCACTGTAGAGACCCCCGGCCCCACCACGGGACACCAGCATGGGACCTCCCCCTATCCCCGGATACCCAAGGGGCCCCTCTTGCATCTAGAACTTTCCACCAGCAGAAACATCAAGCGCAAAAAATAATTCCCAGATTCGCAGAGAGGCATTCAGGCAACGGGAGGTCCCGCCTGCAGGAGGGCGGGACCCTGCGGGCTCAGCCCATCCCAGGTGCGCCCTTACCTGCTTCCAGAGGAAGGGGTCGGCGGCGTTGCGGTGCCAGGCGATGGCGAGGTGCAGGGTGGAGAGCAGCACCCCGGCCAGCACGGCCGCCCGCATCCGCACGGGCAGCAGCGTGTAGGTGATGTAGATGAAGAAGACGCTCCACCAAACGCCCTCGGCCGCGCTTCGGGGAGCCACGGCCACCGTCCCCAGCGCCTGCACCCCGGCCAGCAGCCCCAGCACCACGTAGCTCACCACCCACATGTAGTCCTGGGGGAAGGCGCTGCGACTGCACAGCACCATGAGCAGCAGGAACAGGGCCGTGGCGCCGGCCAGCGCGGCGGCCGCCGGCACGTGCGGGGCACCGGGCAGGCAGAGGAAGAGCAGCATCACCCCGCAAACCAGCACCAGCACCCCCATCAGCACCGTCAGGCTGCTCTGGTTCATCTGGAAGAAGTAGCGCTGGTAAAGCCGCTCCAGTTTGGCCGACTGGAAGCGTTTGGAGCGGAAAACCTGGAGCAGCCGCCGCCAGCACTCGCCGGCCGAGGGCCGCCCCCCGCGTCCTCCGGCTCCCTTCGGCCCCTTGGCCTCGCCGTCCTCCAAGCTCGCATCCACCGATTTGAGTCCCAGGTCGCCCGCGGGCCCCTTCTTGCCGTAATGATCCTCCTGCCAAGTGCAGCGCAGCCCCCGGGGGGGTCCCGCACCCCGCTCCATCTCAGGGTCCTGCAGGCAGCTCATGTAGCGGGGGCCACAGAGGCCGGCTCGGGGCCGCGGGCCCTTCTTGCCGTTGCGCTCCCCCCATGCCGTCTTCCGCTCGTCCACCTTGGGCACCAGGATGCCGCTGAACCACGACATGCTGCGGGCATCGAGCAGGGCTCAGCGCTCGGTCCCCGTCCCGACACCCTAAGAGATGTGTCCGCGGCGGTGCACAGCGAGTGCGGGGTCCCGATGTCCCCACCACCACCCTGGGGGATGCAGAGCCGGAGTCCCAGCTCTCCCAATGCCCATGGCCCCTGTGGGAGCGGCCAGTGCTGGGTTCCCGGTGCCCCCGTGTCCCGGAGCCGGGTGCCCGCTGTTGGGTTCCCGTTGTCCCGGTGCTCGGTGTCCTGGTGCCCGGTGCGTGGCCCTGCCGAGGCCGCCCCGAGCCCGCCCTTCCCGGTGCAGCGACCTGCGACAAAGCTGGGACCGACCCGAGCGTCCCGGCCCTGTTTGTCTTGAACGGCGGCCAACGGGCTGTACCGGGCACGGCCGCCCCGGGGCACCGGGAACCAACCGGGACGTGGCAGCCGGTCCCTGCCCCGGGCGAACAGCGGTGGAGAATGGCCACCGGGAAGGGCCGGCCCCGGTGGCGGCGGCCGCCTCCCTCCTCCCTTCCCTCCCTCCCCGCTCCGGGCACGGGAGCCCCGCCGAGCCCGGCCCGTACACCGGGACCCGCTAGCGCCCTCCGGCCGCCGCACCGGACGCTCCCACCGCACCGGCAGCTCCCGCCGCACCGGACCCCCCCCGAGCACCGCGCAGCTCCCGGGGGCCGCACCGCTCCCGCCGCCCGGGGGCCCGGCCCGGTGTCGCCCCCCCCCAGCCCTGATCCCAGTTCCAGCCCCGGTCCCGATCCCGGTCCCGGTCCCGATCCCCGACGCCGCCGCCGCCCCGTTCCACCCCTCCCGCC
>VZUI01042600.1:0-99225 GCA_013401135.1 Cettia cetti
TCCTTCCTTCCCTCCTTCCTTCCCTCCTTCCTTCCCTCCTTCCTTCCCTCCTTCCTTCCCTCCTTCCCTCCTTCCCTTCTTCCCTCCTTCCCTCCTTCCCTCCTTCCTGCTGTGTTTTTTTTTTCCATCCTGCAAACTTCCTGTCAAAGCTGCCAGATATATTACAAAGTCGTTTAATGAAGAGGGACACTTTTTTCTTTCTAATTTTAAGTCAAGCCTGATTTAATTTTTTTTATTTATTATTATTTTTATTTCAAATCTGTAATGTTAATGTGACAGATGAAGAGAATCCAATTGCTCTCAAGGGGGCTACAAACCACAGAAGATCCCTAAAGGGTCTGTGTTACCTATTCCAAAACCTGCTTATGCAACACTTCCAGTCCAAGACAATCAGTGTGATCACAAATCAGCCTTGATTCCATCAAGACCAAGCTCATTTTCTGAGCCACACGATGCAAGAATGAACTCCACAGAACCCTACCGCAGAGCTGATCCTGCCTTTGTCCTTGCTTTGCTGCTTGGTGAGATAAAAGCAGGCAAATTGCCTGAGTGAGATTTTGCAATCTATTCAAAGCAAAAGATTATCTGATAAGAGCTTCCTCCCTAATTATGCTTTGAGGCCTGACCCTGTTTGGTGCTGAGGGTTTCCTGCTTAAGGTCCATCATCATCCAGTGAAAGCACCACTGCATACTCAAACACCGTGCTACTGCTGAGGTCAAATGGGACTTTTACTGCTGTGACAGACCTGTTCTCAGGGTGTATATGGCTGGTTTAGATGGCTTCTTACTTAGCATTTTTACCTCTTATCAGTTATACTGACAGACCTAATTTTGCCCATTCATTGTCTATAACAACCTAAAAAGAGCTGCAAAGGGGCAGGCAAAAAAAATCCACCTATTGCAGAATCATATTCGACTGTGGCAGACAGCAGGTACCTACCTAGAGAACAGGACTAGAATACAGTTATAGTCCCCTTATTGACTTTCTCTTCCTCCATAAACTTGCAAATAACAGCCTTCCTGAGCCAGTCCATAACTTCCCATTGAATACTATGGGTATGTTTTTCCATGTGTCTAATCACTTTTCTGAACCAGGTAATTTTTCAATCCACAAGAATTTAAGGTCCAGAGTTGCACAGTGCATCTGCCATGGAGACAATCTCTCTTTTTGTTCATTTTCTACTTAACACCTGCCAGTTTTATTTGTTTTCCCCTAGTTCTTACATTAGGAGAAACAAGAAATCATTTCTAACACAAGTTTTCTGGACTATCCATTTTTTCCAGAATTGTTCATATCCCACTTAAACAATTTCTTTCTCATACTGAGAAATCCTAGTCTATTTAGTTATTGAAGCTATTCCATGCCTTTAGTCATTGCTGTCATTCCTCCCTATACCATTTTCAACTCTACTGTATTGTTTTTGACTTGCCAGTCAATTGCCCGTTCAGTGTATTCAGTGAGAAACTTCTATGCAGGGAGAAAATTTCTTTTTCTTGTTGTGTTTAATAATTTAGGATGCTTGGCCAGCTCCATTATTCTGTTAGTTGTTCTCTGTACACATAACTATGGCTATGTTGAAAGATACATGATCTAGGAGAGACCCCTAAGGGTTTTCACTTGATACATCCTCCTAAGGAGAAAATAGACATTACTTCTATACTCTTTGCTTCTCACTTTTTAAAGCAGAATTTAGATATTCACCTCATGGTTCCAAATGGCGCGTGATGTCCATTTGGGTGTCACTAAGGTGTCCACTGCAATGCTCATCTGTGTAGTTTCTAATCCAAATTGCAACAGTAAATTCTAGGAGACACATGACCATCCAAGTAACAAGTGTTGCAATGTTTATTTTTTTAAAAAAACTTGAACACAAACAGTGAAAAAACTCATTTTATGATTAAACACGGGTCACCATTCTGCAACAGCGGGCTATTCATGACCCTGCCACAGATCTGTGATGTGCAGCAAATATTTTGATAACTTTCTTGGCTTCACATCCCAATCATCTCATCAGTATTTGTCATATCTTTTAAATGAAAGGTCTTCAGGATATAAGATTGGGGGGGTTTTGTTATGGCTATTTGTGACAACCCATACAGTGATTCTTGAGCTGTTGGCAACTCTTGGATGCAGCTTCAAGGTAACATTGCAACAACAAACACAGATAACAATGTGTAAGAAAAGTGTAGGACTGTGAAGGACTTAGCATTGTTCACTGCTCTCTTTCATGACACTTTCTATTAGCAGGAAGGAGCTTTATTTCTCTCACATGTGTAGACCCAGATCTAGACTAGACTAGGCTTTCTGCTAGTTCAGTTAGAAGGAAGTCCTATCGTGGCAGTCAGGCTAGCCTATCAATCTAAGCACAGACTGAGCGTTCACTTCACTGGGAAACACATGAGGATGGGACATTTAAGTTCACAGTTTTTTTTCCCTTGAGGCATTATTTAACACAGAAGGCAAACCAGAATGATTAGTCAGGAGAATAGAGACACTTCTAGAGTCACTTAACTTTGCTTGCACACGCAAAGAAGGTGTGTCTCCTTTTACAGCTATCGCCTTGTGACAGCCTCATCCTGCCAGGACCCTTAGTTCAAGGATGTATAAATAAAATGAAAATCCAGAAAAAATAAAGAGAAGACTTAAATTTATATAATTGACAATGTTGAGGTATTCATTTATTTATTTAATGGCTGTAGAATGAGACCTGAATCAAAGTAAGCATCTAACTACTTGACACCCAAACCTGATCTCATCAACTAGACTTTCCAAAAGACTCATCCAGTGTGCCTGGTGTCACCTGACTCCTGGAATAAGGTGTCTGATCATTTCACAGGAATGAGATTCTGCTTCCCTCCCTGGGACTCAGTGGTTGCATTTTTAAAACTATGAAAGAAAAAGGAAAGTGAAAGCAAACCAGAGATGTTTGAATTAACATTTTCAAAGATAGGATTTTCATGTCAAAAAATATGATCGTATCTCATTCTATCAGATATAGAATCAGATTTTTAAATGTATTAAATGCATAGTACATTACTTTTTAAACATTTATGTGTTTAATTAATGAAAAAGTTTTAACACTACAAAGCTGAAAAAAAAAATGTTTACAAGAAATTGCAATTTGTAGGCCAGTGGAAAATGAACATTTTCATTTTTTTATTGAGAGAATTTCTCTGTGATCTCCTAAATTTCCTAGTACACTGCAGTGGAGTATCTGGTTCTCAGATATGTTTTGTGACAGCTTAATAAGAGAGCGGAAGAAGTCATTTCTTGCTACAGTGTCTCAGGAATAAGTTCACTCATGCACTGCCTAGAACAGGGGAGAAAAAAGGGATGATCTTTGTAAAAGAAGATCAGACACTCAGTGCTCATCCTGAAACTATTCTATTTTTATTGAAGACATGTAAGTGCTGCTTTAATGAGCTCTGGGTAGAGGTGTTAGTTGGAACAAAGTGTTACTGAACAGAGGCTGCAAATAATGTGCCATTAGCTGCACTTCCATGAGAGGAGATGTTTGAAAAGTAAATAAAAAAATTTATCCTAATGTGAGAGATTCAGCACATGTGATCAAAAGATGCAAGTTTGACACTACATACTGAAAGTGAGACTCTGGCAGTAAGAATATTCAATAAGTCAGGAATTCTAGTGGGTTCTGTCTCCATATTATATGGAAACAATTATGAAATTAAAATATTTGTAAATGACACCAAACTGCAGTCTTCAGTGTAATTTTTAGAGAAAATGAAATATCTTAATACTAAAAGTGTTCCTACCCTGCTGTTCAGAGAAAATGGGATAAGAAGTTCCTACAGTGTCAGCTGATTCCTGCTTTGTTGAACAATATTGAAATCAGCTTGATTTTCCATTGATGTTTTGTTTTTCTAATTCCATTTAAAAGGGTAAGTGCTGACAATGCAAATGCCAAGCTTATGGATAGAAGGGCTGAATTTACTGAATTGCAAAAACCCCTTGGCTTCATACAGAGAGCAGTTTGTTTGAGTTTCCTCTCTTTTTGGGGTGAGTTTTTTCTGAATTATGACTGGAAAATAAGATTATGGATTGGACATATTGGGGCCCCATGAGCATAATTCTGGCAGCCACTAACTGAACTTAAATAAACAGGCCTGTAGTCTATAAAGCTCAGCCATGATGTGTGTCACTATTCAAACAATTTAGATGCTGTTTGGATCTACTTTCCTGTTTTTATCAGGTTTTATGGAAGAAATTAGGGTACACAGAGCTTCTCCATGTCAAAATCTTCTGATTTAATGCAGTTTTTCAGAAAAACAAGCTTTTCTTTTTAAACAAGTTGTGACGAGCAAGGAGGGAGACAGATAGAATTGGATCTTAATTGGGTTTTGTTTCCCTGAGAAAGGAAGTGTGGCAGAGACAAAAGACTTGGAGCTGATCTAGGATTTCTGATCAGAATATTTATTTACCATTAATCTGCCATCGTCTTAAAAGCAAAATAAAAATTCTCAGCACATAAGCAAAACATTTCAATATTAAGGAAATTTAAACTCTCACTCCACCTAAGGAAATATATGCAGACCATTTTTGAGATTCAGGCCACCTCAAGCATAAGTGAGAAATATTATTGGCTATCTGAAACTTTAAAAGGGATAGGTTAAGGGAGAAGTTCCCTTTCCTACCCTAAAAGTTAATGTGGTATAAGAACAATTTCCCTCTGCCAAAGGAAAAATCATTGGTTTAATACTTGAAAGTTACAACATTAAATTACACTCTCAGAGTACAGTAGCCTAAGATCAGTCCCTAAGTGTCAACCATTGTGTAGTCTGTCGCTGTAAAGTAATTTTTCAATCTTTCAATTAAGTGCACTGTATAATTTTATGGCTTCAGTCTGAACGCACGGTTCATGCACAACTGTGTTAAACAATGACAGGAGCAGCCTGGAATGAGGAAGAGACTACAGGGAGGATCCAGTCTGACAATGAAGCTGACATAGCTAAGGTAAAAGAGGCTTAACGTCTGACAGACACCCATGATTTTTAATTATCCTTTCCCACTGCTGATTGTTGCAATTCATCTCGCCCCCACACCTCTCCCTATCTCTACCCTCCTCTTTGTCGCATGCCTGCTCCCTCCTCTCCTCTCCACATCCTGAAATGCCCTTGCCTCTCTTTCCCTGCCTTTTCTTTGTCCTGTTTAACTGATTTCCACCCACCCAAACCCCTAACAAACAAAATAAAAATGTTTGGAACTCACAGGGTGTTTCCTGACAGGCTGTTGTTCATTCCTTCCCTGTGACTCAACCCTTCCCATCCCCACTCTCCTCCTGCGTGGTGAGCCCTTCATTTCAGTGTATACACCCTCTCCCTTCACGGCTTTTGTATTTTCAGGTGGTAAACTCCTCAAGGCAAAGACCATCTGTTCCTTCACTGTGCAATCAGACTTTTCCATGCATTAGTGTGTATTCAATACCAATTTAAATTGCATGCGCTTTCAAAATTAATGAGAATAGTTAGCCGTTCTAGTACATAATGAACTTTATGGTATTTTCAGCAAACCTTCTTAAATGCAGGTACATGGCCATAATGAACAGCAGAGGATCACTATGTTCTCACATCACTCATGTACAGTAATAATTCTGGAAAATGAACATATCAAAGCCTTAGCTGATATTTCCTAACTTTACTCACTTACAGGAATTCTGGTTTTCCAAACAGTCATAAAATTGGAAATATGTCAGAAGACATAAAGAAGAATAAATTGAATAATAAAAAAAAATATATTAAAAATTACCAACCTCTTCTGTGGATGGCCATGGGTAAAATTCACAAAAGTAATAGACAGGTTCTTACATGTCTATCCCACATTTTTTTCATCAGTTCAGCCTGTTTCTGATGTATTCAGCATGTTGAGAAAGAAAAACAATGAAGCAGAGAGAATAAACTCTATAAAATATTTTGGAGACAACCACAGTTATGGAGTGGGTGTCTGGGCAGGGTGAAAAATACTATGGAATTATTGTTGTATACACTCTGCTTCAGCTAACTGAGTATTAGGCACAATGAATACACCGTCAAGCATAATGACACCTTCCTCCTGACTGACACAGAAATGCAGACTCTTTTCAAACACTTTTTTACATTCTAAATCAGTCTCCTTTATGATAGTCATTACCTAAATATTTCACCCAAGGGATTTATTTGATTAAGGAACACCAAAATCTACATAAAATTAATTATATTTCACTTAAGTTTTTTTATTAGTTCTGATTAATTAAAATATTCTTGGATTGCAATACTTTTGTGCTGTGTAATTATTCAAACACAGGCTTTCAGGTATTTCATTTCTTTGTCTATTCCATATATGTGGCTCCCCCTTTATTATATGTACAGATTATACAAATATGAATAAGGAATAAAATACCAGCTGTGGCACATCTAGCTAATAGTAGCACACCATATAATGTAAACTTGCATGGAAATATTTCAGATGCTACTTATAATATTTTAAGATCCTCCTAGGTTATAGTCACTACCTGATATAATGTTCTCATCCTACTGGTGCTTCTCTCTTTCCTTCTTTTAGGCTCTGCAAACTTTCTCACATGCTGAAAGCTAAGTTCACGCATCGAGGCAGGCTTTCAGCTTCAAGTACTAAAATTTAATTGCTCAAAGAAATACATATGAGTTAGGTATCTTTGGTCTATTCAAGGCACCTAACTTCACAGACATGTACAGTGTGGCATTTTAGTTTATGAGCATGATGGGGATTCAGCACCCCTGCCCTCTCATTGTTCAGATTGCTGAGAACCAGCCTCCCTAAGATATCAACTGGAAAAAGGTAGTCACAGGATTTAGTCTAAATATTACGAATATGGGAACCATATCCAAAGGGGAATATAACAAATTAACTTGATTCTCCTTTGACATGTTTATTAGAAGAAGCAGTACGTTCAGTAATTAACAACAAACAGCAGTTATTAGAATACACACGTTGAGGGGGAAAAGAATCCCAAACAACTTTTAACCAAAACATTTTCACCTTAATTTTTTTTATATCAATCTCTTCTGCATCTATGAAATTTTTGGCTGTTCCACTCTTGAAATATCTACCTAGAAAATGAGGGTTTTCTGGGAATATTGAACAAAACCCTGGCATAATTTAAAAAAAAAAATCTGGTCTTGTATGCTGCACTGCACAGAGGTACTGTAAACTATCACATAATCCAAATCCAAGGTTGTTGCTTTAAAGGAAACAACTGATACAAGTCTTGAACTTTACCATGTCAGAGAGACCAGATTCCTTAATGTTGTACAGAGTGCCTGTTCTAAGGAGGGTGAATGAATCAATTTCTATGAAAATAATTTCTAATGAAGAGATTTCCTCAAAATCACCTCACAGGGGTGATTTTCTCACCAGAGGAGAGAACTGTGAATTTAAAAGCAAAGATGAAAATCACTAAGGAAAAGAAGCAGAAGCATCAGTGAAGAGAAAAGAAAAAAGCCTCAAAAACACAACACAGAAACAAATGCAGATCACTTCAGGGATATGCAGTTAGCAATAAAAAGCACTGTATTTTTTTTCTACACTTATTTTTTTAGGGAAATAGCAGTAAGCCAGTGTGTTTTTAGGGAAGAACAAACAGCTGCAACTAATGGTTCCCATGGAAGACTTCTGTAGACTGTAAAAGTCTGTGAACAGCTGAGTTCTTGACCGTATGTGCAATTTTGTTGAATTAGACTTTGTAACTACAAGAAGAAATGATCCCATAGGAATTACCTATATATAATGTCAATAAAGACTAAAAGGCTACTTCTATAAGACAGTCATTTGCATGCAGTTCAGAATGGCTTTTTATAAGAACCTCACAAGAAAAAACCACATTAGAACTCATGTTCCTGACACTGGTGAACTGAGATACTGGGACTTAGCAGTAAAATACTTGCTGTTTAACAGTGACTAAACAAGCTGAATGTCTGTTTAAATGAGGTATAGATCTTATCAGTCACCTGTGTTGCTACTGCTGATGAATTTGGGGAAATGATTTGGAATGAATTAAAAATGAACTATGTTTCAAATAACTATGACAAAGAAATTAATTAAACTTTGCACAACTTTTATTATAATTGATGCAAAACAAAATAAAAAATGTGGCCTCTGACACAGAAAGTCCTTAGCCATGCAGCACTGGAAACCTAGGAGATACATAAAGCATCACTCTATGAACAGTAAGTAAAGATAAGTCTCTGGCTTGAACTAGCACAGTTTTTTTCCTATAAAGCACATCTTTTAACAATGATAAGGGGGAAGTAACACTAGTCAGTGAAGCCTTGTATCCAGTAAAACTGATTTTTTACTTACTGCATCCAACTGTGCATGCCAGACTCTAAATGTATTTCATTTGGCAAAGCACTGGAGCTGTTATACTCTCTCTGAGCCAAATTCTACCCTTGGCTTCAGGCACACAACTCCCATTGACTCCACTGGAAGTTGTACAGAAGGAGATAGATTGTGTAAATTAGGCATGCTCTTGAGATAGTGGAGGGAGATTCACAGCTGAATCCCAGGGTAGGAGTTCACCAAGGGCCAGCAAAGTCAATCTCACCAGTCCATCCTTTCCAACTCATCAGAGCAATGGCTTGAAAGATCTATAAAATAAATAGCTCATACACACTGCTTGAAAAAATAAAAGGACTTTCTCAGCCTTTGAAGCGGGCCTTCCCTTTACTCATTACCTCAGAAGCAGTCCATCCTTGAAGAATTTTGTTTCTGTACTATATTTGCTGAGAGGTACAGCAATTTCCTCAAAATTGTTCCACCCAGATCTGTCAAAGACCTCTCTCACCTACACTGCCATAGCTCCCATCATCCTGCCACCAGCTACATCCCTGCTTTGTTCCCTGTCCTAGTGCTGGTTATTCCCATTGACTTTGCTTGTTTCATGACTCTTGATTTCTTTTTCTTCCAGAATAAGTGGATTTATTTTTTTATTTTCTCACAAGTTAAGAGTAACACATTCTGTGTCATGCAAAGTTTAACAGATGGGTGCTTTAACTTGGACCTCTCTGTTTAACCTCAGTGACAGAGAAAAGGCCTCTAAGCATAATGGAAACAAGCCCAGCTCACTGCAGTCCTCCCACACTCATTTTTTTAAGCAAAAAATATGCATCTGTTCTGAAAAATCCCCAAAAGTCATGGAGAGTGTAGTAGGCTTGCAAAGAAACAACTACCAGAACCAAATCTGTTGCACCAATTCCAGTTTACATTTTTATGTGCTTTCGGTGCAGAGATAGAAAATTCTCCTTTAGGTCGTACTCACAAATCCAGTGAAGGTCAGATTCTGCTTTGATATTCAGATCCCAAGTTCTGTTTGTCTTGTCGATTAAATTAATTTGTTTAACAAGCAGTTAAGAAGGCTGCAGCCTAAAATTTATGGATCTATTTAGCAGGTTCTCCTAAGGAAAAATATTTTTTCTTTATTATTTTTTATTTATAAATATTGTCACACCAGAAGGACAAGATGTACTGTGCAGGTATTTGCAGAAAAAGAATTACTTTGTTAAACTAGCCCAATGTAAATATGTTACAGACTTAGACCCAGAATAGCTTGTGAAAAAGATAAAGCATAATAAAACAGAGATAAGGGTGCGATGGAAGAAGTGAGTGACTAAATGACTGAAGTATATTGGGTTTCTAAGATAACAGATAGAACTGTATTTTTCCAGTGATTTCTAACAGTTAGCAGCAGTTTCTTTGAGTGTTCTTGCCTCCTACTATCAGACCCTGTTCCATTTTCCAGCAGGCAAAGGTAGTGAGAGAGAGGAAGATCAATTTTCAGTTCTCTCACAATAACCATTTTGGACTCCAGAAAAACTCCAGTCCACCTCTTGCTGCTGACTGGAAGCACTGTACATGAACACTTGGTGACTTCATAACATTAGTTCCTGGCCTGTCATATAAAGTGTTTTAAATATAAAATCCTAGAAAATATAAAACTTTCTGTAAGCAAAGAGAGAGGTCAGCCTTCTCCTGTTTCTTTGTTTGACAAAAGCAGCCTTCAGTGAAATATCCCAGGATACAGTAGTTTTCTTCATCCAAGAAAAGTCTAAGAAAATCTCAAAGCATATGAATGTTCTGTAAAGTCACAATCTATCTTGCTGGTGAACCATGGACACACCATTCTTTTCTCCATTTCTTCTTGGATGGCTACTAACAAGATCTTTCAAAATATTCAATCACGAATTACAATGTTCCTATGACTAGACTGCTAATTTCACATATACACACGAAATCTACTACTGACAGAATTTTCTGAGATTCTAGAATTTTTTTTCCCAATGGATTTGTTTAAAAAATTGCTGAAAGACAGATCTTTTTGGCACTGATATTGTTCAAATGAAGACACAGTCACTGCTATGTTCCCTGTACTCAAAATACCCTATTTATAAATCAGATATATGAAGAACAAAGTTTCTTGCAAATATCAGTTTTAAAACCTACTTATCAAATCTGAAGGTTCAAAGGAATAAAGAGATTCCTGCCAGTCCTGTCTGATGAAGCATCTTCTTGAACTATCAGTTATCAAGGATCGCTTCAATACTCAGAACCCTGCTACTGGCTTGTCACCTTTCAAAATCTTTCAATCCATCTCTCAAAAAAACAAACAAGCAAAATCCTTTCTTGATCTTTGCAAATAAGCAAGGTGGTTTGGTGGAAGGTTTTTACAGTTTTTGAACTCATTTAGCAACTCCTAGACATCATAACAAGCCAGTAAGTCCCTTAAAAGCATAGGACTCAGCAGAAAGAGGGAGAGACTCCTTCAATTCAAGCCATTATAAACCCCTGCTTTTCTTAATTTATGGTTTATGCAGAGAACGAAAACCTGACCTAAGAAATCACTTTCCCTTCCAATTCTCTTTCCCTTTTCTACTTCTCTTTTAGTATAAGTCATTTTAAGTTAAGCATAAAAGGTAAAATTTTGTACAAAAATAAATATTTTTATTTCATTTGTTTGATCAATTTTTTACGTAATTTAGAGACAATAATTTAGAGATAATAAATTATTGAATAACAAGTTCCTTACTAGTTTACTTATTTCTGCTTATTGTTATAAAGTATACAAACTACCTACTAAGTAAACGTAATGAAATTTTGTATGAAATAAGAGGGCAGAATTAATGTTTTATAAATGTCATGGGTAAGGAACTACCCTTTTTTATCAGGAGTCTGTTAAAAAAAGTGCAAGAGGTATTTTATATCAGGAAACTTCCCACATAAAAAAAAGTGTCTGCAGATTAGTTATACCAAACCTTAAACATCTGACTAGTTAAATGCAACAATTAATCCCAGCAGCTGCTTTTCACAAATAATGTTTCTTTTATCAATTTTACAAGCAACGGAAAACCCAGACTTGCTAAGACTAATTCAAAACAGAATAAAACACAGACTACATCTAGTAAAAAAGGACATTTTCTATTAAAGACTTTCAACCATATTATTAAGTAATAAGTTAACAGATATTTTCCCTTTATGAATATTACTGTTCTTGTAAGGGTGGTTTTAGATACATTAATGCTTTGCATCAAAACATTCTCCTTTCCTTGTTAATGCAGTCGGATTAAGCATTAGCAGTTTTAGTGACCTTTTATGTTCATAAGTGCTAGAATCCTGTTGGTGTTCACCTGAGTCATTGTGGCTTAATTCCTCACTGGTAATGACTGCTCTTGTGGGTTAGAGCCAAAGAGATCCAGGGAGGAAATGTTAGTGGCACTCAGGTTTATACTTAAGTTTCTGAGCGAATGTTGGTTGTTTGGGGTTTCTTTTCTTTCTTTTCATAGCAGTAAAGGGCAGCACTTAGAAGGCTAATTTGGATAGCACTGTGAACACCAACCTGTTCACAGAAATTTGCTTCTCTAAGGTTTTTTCAGTCTCAATGGTACTGATTTTTTTCTGTTTCCATTGTGCATACCATATGATTTGTAACATGCAGTCACAGTTGAAGTCAGACCCTGAGAGCTGCAACTGAGTTGAAATAACTGGATTTTGTAGTCACTCAGTAATTTTGGAGTCTTCTATGGCTTACAGAACTTGGTTTCTCTAAAAGTAAGAGACTTCTTAGAGCTCCTCTTACAGAAGAAGCATTTAACATTTATTGCAGATCTTAACAGAAATTCTATAAGGCTCTTTCCCTCAAATATGAAAGAAACATAAAGGCTACATTTGATTTTTCTTTACCAGTTTATGTAATTTTCAGAAAATATAGACTTGTGATTAATTTTGCAGTAAAGTAAGAATAACATTGTGATGGAAATGCATTAATCTATTTAATGAAGGATTATAAAGTCAGCATCATTGGAGAAACAAGGATTATTGATTTTTTTTTAAAGTAACATTTGAAGGATTGTGTTTTTTTGCCTTAGAATTGAAGTGTGTCCTGTACAAACAAAAGGGACCTAGCAAAAAAGCTTGTAAAAAGATTTGAATACTTAGACACAGCCATCTGCACATAGAGAAATGACTGTGTATTACAGTCTAATATAAGATATATCTCACCCTAATTAAGAAAACAAAACACTTGCATAAATGTTAACAATAGCAGCACATTCAGTGTACACGTGTTCTTCCGTGACTCATAAGGGAAATAGACACGTGTGCCTGCCATATTTACAGAATATACTGGAAATCAGACAAAAGCATGATAAGGATGGAAACAACCTTGCAACAAGTCATCTTGCTCCCTCTAGTAGTAGGAAGTCTAGGGCTTGCAAGGCCTGAGCAATTCATGTTCGTTTTTGACCAGCTAACAATTAATGTACACCACCTGGCCTCTGCTATAAGAGGCAAGGTAAGACCAAAGAAAGTGCTCTTGAAAAGCCGTGGAAAATAGGAAAGAATTAAAACCAAACAAACTAACAAAAACACCCACACAAAAATCCAACCACCAGTAAATTTTATTGAAGTCCTAAGGGATTAAATCTAGAGGATAACATTCCTATGAAAGAAATGCAGCAGTAGAAAAGATTGCTTTAAGCAGGAGGTGTGTATTTTAGGACATATATTTTGAGAATTATATTAGTTGTAGTAGCCTCCTCAGGACGCTCATTCCCTAAATATAGCATACTTTAAGTCATACCTAGGTTGCAATGTGTTAGAAATACCTTCATAAAACAGAAATTTTTTATCCACTTTTAGGGCAAGTGCTGCTATTTTCAGGGGAAAAAAAAACAAAAAAAAAAAAAAAAAAAAAAAAAAAAAAAAAAAAAAACAAAAAAAAAAAACAAAAAAACACAGCAGATCCAAGCAAATTTGGAGATGCAGAATAGATTAGGTATTACAGCACCTCCATCAAATTCTAAAAGGCCAAGTATCTGCACCAGCTGGGGTGCAATGCCAACAAATTCCTTCACCAGCTGACATGCCTGACATGCTGTCTGAGCATTGGCACCTTCCTCTCTTATGAGTCACTATGCCAAGTCACAACCAACTCAGTGCTTTCGAGGATCTTGGAGTTGCTATTACTTTTTTGGCTAGCAACAGGACCTGGATTTGCTCCATGAAGTCCCCTAGAAGGAAAAACTCAAGGCACGAGTATCAGCTGTTCTCCAACAGATATGTCCAAGTAACCCAGACTATTTGAGGGAAATAGTGTTCCCTGTCATCAGTCTCTTTTTCCATTTTACTTGAGGCTCTCTTCCCTCCCCTGAGAGTTTGTCACTACTTCTAGCATCCTCCTCTTTATTCTGAATTCCCTGTTTCAGCACAAGGCAGGTGCTTTACAGCTGAAGTGCAAGGTACAGGTTCACTGGGGATGTTACTATGCAGTCCTCATTGGCCTGGGGCCGCCTGGCCCTACAACGACAATCGGCCCCTTTCTAATCTGTCTTCCCTAGAAGATTCATATGATTATCACCAAAGGGTTTCTGGTTAGCTTATATCAACATGTACACTACTCTCAGCGAATATCACATTAACTTTTCCTTTTGTTCCCAGAAAAATCAGGCGTCTATGGCCTTTAGGCTCTGTATAGCTGAAATTTTGGCAACATTGCCCAGATGGGCCCTTCTGTGTATCTTCTGTCCTCATTAACAGTATTTGAGAATATTAACTGATTATATTAATTTCTGTAATATTTAAGATAAAGGAAGAATCTAGAAAGAGAGTGTCTGATACAATTTATGGTATGGGTCTGTACTCATCTTACTTTGCTATCTAAGTTCTTTCCTACTTTCCTCATCCAAATAATGCAATTGTGTGGCAGCAGGTAAGACATTTCCACCACCTACATTTTGTGAAAAATTTTAAGTTCAGATGTAATCTCAGAGGAGACAGGTGAAAAAAGGAGGGTGAGAAAACTTTTTTTAAAATATTTGTTGGGGGAAGGAACAATTAATCATCTTTTACAGGTGCTCAAAGAAGAGAAGCAGCCTCACAGATGATTATTCTTTATTAAATCTCTGCAGTGAATTCAGCTGCAATCTGTAGAAGGAAAACTAACATTGCTTTTACCTACAGGCAAAGGCACTGTGAGCCTTCACTCAGGAGCCTGAGTGATACATAGAAACCAGTAAAGAGAACTGTGTGATGTAAACTCTCATGGCAAAGGGGGTAAGCTTTTCACTGTGCACTCCAGAGGCTCTGGGTGAGACCACAGATTGAATTCTTCCTTAGATTCTTCCAGCAGTGCAGCTTCTACTTAAATCTCCCCTCAAACTTACCAGTCACAGCAAGATCAGAAAATCAGACCAAATATGACATAAGCCACACCAGTCCAGTGATTCCAATACAGTAGGAAAGAGGCTGCATTGGCGGAAGAAAAGTGTTTACCAGAATTGCCAGCTATGACTGGATCCTGCAAAAATTACTTTAGTAGGGCATGACAACACTGACCCAAATGATTAAGCCTTTCATATGCTGTAGTCCAGGCCAATCTTTACTTTGTTGTTTGGGGGGTTTTTTTATGAAAACCAGCCTGTTCAATTGAGCTCTGTGAGAGTCCATTTATACTGTAAATGTTTGGTCCCCAACACAGTCAAGTACTGGAAGAAAAAATCCAAACACTTTTGAATAGAAAGGTGAAGCCTCCATTTCAACACCATCCTGCCAACAAATACGGAATTTCATATTTTGTCACATTAATCCCAGACACACAAAAACAACAGCTAAATGTTTCCATACAGTTTCCAAATAAATGTCCCATACCCCATATTCTGTAAATTATTCCCTCAAGAGGCATAAGCCATGGAAGGTCAGTCATCTATTCCAGCTCTCATGGGAGCACCAGACCTGATTTTCTGCAAGCATTGTGCTCAGACAAGTCCGCTGAAGTTAGTGTATCCCAGAAAATAACAGTCATGGAGCTGTCGTGAGCACAAAGAACCCATGCTGCCATCTTTCACCTCCAGACTGAAGTTGTATCCTGGTTCTTCTTCCCCTGGCATGTTAAAATTACAGGCATCAGATGAGCATGCTCTGGCAATAGCCAGCCGGTCTACAGATGTTCACTCATGCATCCCAACATGGGCTCCCAGGGCTGCAGCTCTGACAAGATCCCTCTTAACCCCTATCTGCACTGGGCTAGTGGCAAACCCCTACTCTGGCTGCAATTTCAGTCTTGCCTTATATATTCAGTGGGACCATTTGTAATGTTTATTTATAACTGATGAATATTTTACCACAGTTTGTTAATGCATTAGCACGGAAATAATGTGTGTGAAAAAGAAATTTTTAACAAGCCTTTGGCTTGTGCAGCATAAAACATTGTCTCATACCCAGTCTCCCCACAGACATCAGTTTCTGTTTTAAATAGTCTACTACAATTCCCTGTGTATAATATAAATGGCACAACCCTTACAAATGCAGTGAGTACTCAGCCCACAGGATGGCTGGAGTAGCTGAGTAAAGCAGCAGTTCTTTACAGCCACACTCTCTGTTATAACTCATTATAGTAATGAGTCACTTTAAACATATATTCCTATAATTCAGAGAAAAGTTTTCCAGAAGAACTAAAATTTGCTTTGTGAATCTAATGTATATGAGATAAGATTCAGAAACTTTTCTTGCAATCTCATTATTTTTCTCAAAAAAAAAAATATGAGCACCTGTATAGGTCTGCACATAGATTAACGTTTTCCTGACTTTCAGCTTTTTTTTTTATTGTGGAAACACAAGAAATACTTCAGGAAGGGGAAACTAATTTGGCATGATTTCAAACTGGAAGGGCTTTTTCCTCCCAGAAGAACAAGTTTTAAAATAAGTGCTGGGGAAATGGTTCTTTGCAAACCTGAGCATGAATACGAACTGTGGCTTTGTATTTCCTGATCTGGATGGAAACAGAAACATGGACCGTTCAGACCTAAACCCTAAAATTAACTCAGAGAGCACCATTCAAAAACACTTCCTTGAATCAGCGGGGGGGAGGGCAATGAAAGAATTGATGAGAGTTCAGTGAATAGAGAGAAAATAGGAGGAATGAGGGAAATGACAGAGGACCCTGCACCTCTTACAAACTCTTTTAATTCTCCTTCATATGCATACATCATAGTTACTAGCACAACCAATTTGCAAGGAAGGCTTTAGTTACCTCAAACTTGGCCATGCCTTTTGCACAACACTTTAGCCTCCTAGGCACTGGAGTGGGCACCATAGCCATGCTCAGGCTCTTAAGCGGAATGTATTTGGAAAGGCAACAGTGATAACAATATTACCTTAGTCAGCTCTATGAAAGGCACCTATCTCCACAGGACACTATTTTTGATATTATTACACTAAACACAGCAGAGTGTCTATAATTGCAAATTATTTATCAATTTTTTTTTTTTTTTTTTTTTTTTTTTTTTTTTACTTAAGATGCCTTGGATTAAGCATGCTGTGAATAAATTATAAGGTCAAAGGGCAAGTTGTTTATATCAGTGAATAGACCAGATTATTACACTGAGAAATGGTCATCACATCCTGTTATTGCTACTACCAGAAAAAACATTGCACAAAAAGAACTAGACAGACCAATTGCTTGAGTTCTCAAAAGATTTTATTTTTAGCCTAATGACAAAAATGTCTGTGTTTGCACAGGAAACAAGAATGATTGATACAAGGGTGTGGAAATAAAATTCTTCATCTAATTTTCAGTGCTACATTAAAGACTAGACTCCTGTTGTGTCAGAGAAGCACTCAGTGACCCTTCGAATGATGATTTTTCCACCAGTCCCCCTCAATCCCCCACTTTTCTGCTCTTGAAAGCTCCTACATACACATCAACTCCTTGTGCAAGTCAGAGCATTTTCAGAACTACTCTTAGTTGTGCTGGTGAATAATGATGCTACGGAGAACAGCTGGCATAGCTGGAATAGCTTGTCCTCTCCCCAAGGCATTTCAAGCTGGCCCTGTGGGAATGGAGGCAGAAAGCAGTTAGATGTCATGCTGTTCCCCAGTGGAGTCTTTTGCTGTTGCTGTAAATTGCTTTAAGCTCTTGTTGTTACAGTTGTACAAAAGGTACTTATTTGGGGTTAGGACATGGATCAAAATGTAATCAACCTGGACCAAGTCATCAATACCAACTTTCCAAGGATCTCAGTAAGACTCCCACACATATTAGGGTCACCTTCCAGCTACTAATGACTGCTCTAACTTCTAGATTATTTTTGCCCAAGTTAAACTAACATTTGAAAATATGCTGTATTAGAAATGTGGGTAAAGTCCTGCCTACATTTATATCAATGGTTTTGCTATTGATATAGTACCAACAAAGCTAGTGTTTCATTGAGTGCAATAGGAATAAAATATTTCATTTCTTTTATTGAAATAAGTGTTATGCTTCAGTTCTGAGTTTTCAGAGAAGGTTCGTTGACAAAAACACACTACCACAGTTCATTGGTGTTAATTAAGTTACTTATTAGTGTTTCGGAAATGCCCTAAGGTTTCAGTCAGGAGCAGTGGCCAGTTCTGCTGTAAGTGAACTGAAATGAAGGGAAAAGGGCTGTTTCAAAAGAAATACTAGGCTTTGCTCTTATATACCTGTTGTGGTTTAACCCAGGAGGCAGCCAAACACTACAGAGCTGTTCACTTGCTAACCCCAGTGGGATAGGGAAGAGAATCAGAAAAAAAGTAAAACTCATGGGTTGAGATAAAGTGAGCTTAATGGGACAGAAGAGGAAGAAAAATAACAATAATTATTAAAGAAGTAAATTTAGCACAGTCCAATTGCTCACCATGCCCTGACCAATGCCCAGCCAATACCCAAGCACTGGGCCAGTCCCACCTAGTTTTGTTGTTCGCCATGGTGCCATTAGGTATGGGATATCCCTGTGACCTGTTGGAGTCAGCTGTCCCTGTTGTGTTCCTTCCCAGCTCCTTGTGCACATCCAATTTATTTACTGGTGATGGAGTGAGAGGCAGAAAAGGCCTTGACTCTATGCAAGCACTGCTCAGCAATAGCTAAAGCATCCCAGTGTTATCAACATTATACTCATCCTAAATCAAAACCGCAGGGCTGTTCCAGGTGTTAAGAGGAAAATCGTCTCTCTCCCATCAAAACCAGGACAACTGTCAATCTGCATAAGATTATAAAACAGAGAGCTGTGATTCTGCTTCTTTGGTATCTTCATTCTATTTAGAAGTGGAATGAAATTCACCCTCATCCAAAAACCTCCATTTGCTTTACAAGCACCACTTTACTGTGGGAGTGCTGATGCTGAGGGAGGAAATATTTCTCTCAACTTGAAGTACTGGAACTTTGGGTGAGCAAAAAAGAGTATAGCCATAGCTGGCAGAAGCACAGACACGACACGAAAAAGCTAGAAGTTGGAGAAAGGCATCTCAGAATCTTCTCCTTAGCTGGTAAAGGAGTTCTACAGAAACAACACACAGTCTTCTCCATCCAGTAGATGAAATAGCTTACACCAAAATTTACATAAATATTTACAGAAAAGAGGGGAACAGTCTTAGCATGACAAACTATTCTGCTTTTTCGCCCTGCAGTTCTGGGGCTTTACAGAAGGCAGGTATAAATGAAATGTACAAATGTCATCCAATATGCTGGGACAGACTTTCAAAAGAAGATATGCTAACTTTTCCAAAACTTCCAGAAGACCTTGGAGAGGAAGGAGACAGAAGTATAAACAATTTGTTCTTAAATACAATATTTGGGGTGGCTAAAGTCCTCAAGCAGCCTCATCTAACCAACGGTGAGAAGGAGAGATTTTAAGCCTTTTTTCAAACTTCAAGAAGTGATGGAGAACAAGCTTTTTCTTTTTGTGTGGTGACTTAAAGGGCTGGAGAGAAATTGGCCAACACTCCCATCTTGATCCCACTTCAACTCAGAGGGATGGGATCAACAAGAATCTTTTGTGTGCTTTTGAGAAAGCAAATTGAAAGAATGAAGCTAGAAGAGCACAGGAGCTCCGCACACTATTTTCTTTAACAACTGAATGACTCTTGGTGGTTAGCTTATAAATCTTAAACCCCACACTTCATTTAAAAAGATTGAAAAATACGAGGATACTACGAAAAGCTAGATAACTAAGTACTTCGTACACTACATTATTTATCATTAAATTTTATTTTCTAAAGCCATTTGAAAGGCATTTTGTGGAGCTAAAGACAAGACTGACCTGAAAATTATGCAAGTATGTTATTTCAGCAGGGAACCTGAAACTAGGTAAACAAAGAAGGAATTCTGGAATATATGCAAACAGTGTATGTAATTTAAAACCAATATATTGTGTTTATAATCTCTGTCTTGTTTTAAAAAAGAAAAATAGGAGAAGAGAACACAAGAGGAAATAAGATCAGATTATTTGCTTCCTAATAGCAATACTTCTCTGTTTGTCCTAATAAGGGTATTCAAGCTTAACTTCTAAATTATGTCATGTGACTTCAAGCAATCAAGGATGTTTCAGGACAACTGAGTCATCACTTCATGGGGTGGGGAAAAAAAGCAAGTCAGAATGGCCTTCTGGGGACAGTATCACAGATCCTAGCAACCCAACACACTGAAAAGGATATATGGAATCTCCTGGATTTTTTCTTCTCTATTAAACAACTTCAGAGATATGTTTTCGCTTTCTCTGAGCTGTGTGGCGTCTGCCTTACAGCTAGTCCTCAGTTATCTGAAGATTTTGGTAGGTAGCTTCTAAAGTCGGAAAACTTTTCTAGCACAGTCATTGAAATTTTCTCTGTGCTAAGATAGTGCATTTTGTCATTAAAGTGAGATATACATCAAGTTTCTCTGATTTAAACCTGGAACAAATACAAGTCAAAGACAGAAGACAATGCCAAAAAATCAAAAGTTCAAATTTCAGAGACAGAGTATAATCCTGTCTTGAATGAGACCTATGTGTTGTATTTCTATAGCTAACATGGAGGTCTTGTTTTAGCAGTGCTTTAATACAGTGCCTATATACATTCTCATGCCAACATCCTCTCCTGGAATGCAACTGGTTTATATTTGCTTTCTCCTAGGCCCATGGAACAGTGTGGAAATGTCATAGTTTCAGCTGCAGCAACAATGTATGAAGAGGAAACACTATAAAGAGGAACAAAGAGGCTGGTGATGAAAGATGAGGTGCTCGGGCAGAGCTGCAAAGAGCCCTGAAAATGCATCTGCAGAGTAGATGTAAGAAGCCACATGATAAGATAAAGTGAACAGTGTGGGGTAAAGAAGTAACAGTTACTAAAGAAGCAGAGATAAAAAGAGGATAATTTAGAAAATTAATTAAATATCCTAAGGGTTACACTGGAGGAGGGGGAAAAAAAAGAAACCTCTAGAGTAAAAATAATTAAAAAAAAAAAAAAAGAAAAAAAAGGAAAATAAGAGGGGGTGGAGGTAAATAGCAGCTGTGGAAAGGGTTGGGAGCGCTGATGATTATTAGGTAAACTTTTTTAATTTTGTGCCAGGTTCTGTAATTCTTCCCTTTTACCCTGAACCCAGAGGTGTGGAAACTTGAGTATAAATTCAGAAGTCTGGATACTTTTCCAGATCTTACCTAAATCATATAAACCTCCTTGTATGTAGTATAACTTAGCCAGAATAACTTAAGAACACTTTTTTTCCTGATGCTACTTAGCACAGCTGGATGGATTATTCATCCTCAGTAATACTGATGGCAAATACAACCTTCTTCTGTTTGAGAATCATTTGTGAATAGGCTTTAAGTCTGATCTCCAAAATGTGAAATGCCTCTTGATCCCGTTGATTCCTCTGAGCCTCTTTTTTTTTTTTTTTTTTTTTTTTTTTTTTTTTTTTTTTTTTTTTTTTTTAATACACCCCCTATCTGAAATTAGCATTTGCACAAGTTAGGTGAGTAGACTCTAACCTTTGTCAGCATCATTCAAGGTGGTCTACATTTGACTACAATCAGAACATGAGAAAATTTGTAGGTGAACACAGTCTCAGAGCTTCAGATTTTCTTTCATAAGCTGTGCTGTAAATGTTACTTGTGTGTAGCTGATACCTGCCTGAATCTGCAGAAAGCCTGAGGCTGTAGAGGTGCGATGGCACTTTGCTTCAAGAGGAGTTAACTCATTTGGTTTTAAGCATCAACATTAAGTTTCTTTCTACACTGTTCAAAGCATGTTTTGGAAGGAGGGGAAGCATCTGAACACACAGATCCATACAGATTTCTCTGAGCCTCTGTTCTCTTCGGTATGCTTTTAATAACACCATGGGAGGGGTGAAGAGTGCAATTGTTCCTATTTTCCTAAAGAGAGGGTTCAACTTTCAAAGGTTTGAGAAATGCCAAATGGGGGTTCAGACACTGCACGATTTAAGTATTCACTGCCTCCTAGCTGGAAACATGTTATTGGTTAGCTAAGTCACGGGATATCCTTCCAGCTCACTAGTTGGGTTAGTGTATCCTTTTAAACAGAGGAATAATGAACGCTCTTGTTTGTAAAGGAGTAGCCTCGTTCGCATGCAAATACGGGTATTCACACAAATCAGCCATTCCTCAAACCTCCTCAGGAACAAAAAACTTTCTGTCTGAAACCGCAGGAGCAGCAGATAACAAGGGGCCTTGATATGGAGAGATCAAACAGCCATTTCAAATTCCTGTGAATGTTCATGAATACTGTTGTTCAATATTCATCCAGATCTGTCTTTTTGTGCATTATGGAAAAGAAAACAAAAAGTTAAAATAAGATGTGAAGGAATGAAGAATATGAAATGGTAGTGCTTTCAGAATCAATTCACATATTTTGATGTAGCTGCATTAAAGTTGTTGCCATGTTTTTGAAAGAAAATTGTTATTTAAAAAATAACATAAAAACCAGTTTTTGGGATTCATTGTTTGTTCAAAATGGACATAGATAGAGCCCAAAGAACAGATTCAACAAACATGAGGTAATTCATAATTTCAGATGCCTGAAATATCGAGATATACAGTATCTAAGCAGATGAGAAATAAAACTTGTCATCTGAAGTTTTACCAGAAATTCTTTGCCAGTTCTCCAAGACTCCTCAAAGGATGAGTTATGTCCTCATCTGGCTATAAAAATAGCTGTTTAGCCATAAAGTATTATACAAAAGTAAGTGAAAAGAAAAGAGTCTTGCAAAGAGTGACAGCTCCAAGGGTAACTTGGCACCCTTTCCTCACTCTGTTTTTATAGCTGTAGGAATTCCTTATTACTTTTTCTCAAGCTGTCATCAGAGCAACAGAACCCGCTGTTATTTGGGTTTCTCTTCCCTTCAGATGGAAAGAAAGGGATGTAATAAAGGCAGGTCATGAGCAATAGGTTGTAATCTATCCACAAAATGGCTCCACCTTGCTATTTGTTCCCTTGTATTGTGTTCGAAGAGACTCCCAGTAAATATGTCTGCTTCACATTGATCATCACTGATAGTAGCATCCCTAATAGTGGCTCCATCTTGACAGAAAAATGGTAAGTGCCATTGTGCTCCAATGTTTTTGTCTCTTTCTACAGCCACTGCAAAACAAAGCTGTTAATTTATGTGATGAAAGACATGATGGTGAATGTTATGTAAAACCCAGATGTTTCCCCACTGATTTCTTAAATAGGAGCACATAATTGTGATGATTGGAAGGCCATTAATCCAAACTACTTGGAAGCAAAAGAGAAAGAAGACCTCAGCTTACACTTTCACTGTGTGAAGTGACTAGCTTCTATGCCGAAGATGTCTATCGTTCTGCTCACTGTTTTACAAACCTAACCAGTCAAATAATTCCCCCAGTTCTTCTCCATCTGTTTTCTCACAACAGTGTTAACGTTCACTTAAATAAGCATAGCAGCATTAACCTTTTGAACCTCTTTGTCTCTCAACTCTGCTCAGATCAGATTTGTGGTCTAGAAAGTTGACTCTTCCCTCAAGTTTGACAGATTTTCTTATTATCCCCTGCTGACCTGTAGAGAATTGCACTGGCTCAATTCCTGAGGCACCTAGAAGTTTCAGATGGACTCAGCCTCTCTGTCTGATTGCCTGTCACGAGAAGCATCAACAGTATGCTTCTATTTCAGTTTATTCCTTTCCTTTCAACAAATATAATGAATTCTTTTGCACCCTTGTACTTTCTTTTAAGCAGGCCTTGTGTACCACATATTCATCCTCAATGCAAAGACTACTTCAGAAAATTTCTCTTCAAGAAAAAAATTTGACAATACACATAACAACAAGTGCATTAAATATGCTTTATACAGATCTGATTTTACTGATTCTGACTACAGTAAATTGTATATAAATCACATAAGCCATTACATCTTTGATTCAATCTTCTTATTTGCATAAGTACTACTAGTACTGATAACTAAGGCTGATAGGTTAGGCTTAGATAGAGCAAAATGTTGATGAAAATGGCTGTTCTTCGTGCATGAAAACTGTGGAAGGAATTATGACCCTCATCTAGAGTATAGCTGAAGCTTTGGATAGTGCCATTCAACACAGAGGCTGATAAGTAGCTAAAAGCATAAGCACATTAAAAAACTAGTTTGGATTTTAAAAATTGCATGCATTGGTGAATCTCCAGCAGCAGTCCAGGTATGTATTTTTAACCCCTAATGCAAATATGACTTAGGTCAGCCACTTTTCACTGCCATAGCTTGATTTCTCCTCTTTCACTGGCAGCTGTGCTAATGTGAATTACATCACACTAGCCATGTGAGTTACCACAAATCAGCTGGCCTCAAGTAAATTGGGGTGAACTTTAGACCAAGAAAGGGTTTTTTAGATAGGATTGGTGGTGCTGTTTGAATTATGTCCAGACAGAGCCAGAAGTATAAGCACTCAGAAAGCTATAGGCAAAACAGTGTAGGTATGACCTTGGGAGAATGTTTGAGGGAGCAATAAGACTAGAAAGAATGCTTAGAATATGGAGCAAGGAAGCTGCTGTCTGCTCATTTCAACCCTGTTTGGAAAACACACCTTTGGTATACTTTTTAAATTAACAGGAACAAGAATTCGTCATCTGAGGACAACTGTCAAAATAAGGGCTAACACTAAAAATTAGTTCCCAATAATGCAGCACAATGCATGAACAGTGCAGAATAAGGAAAAACAATATTAGGAATGTCAAAATTTTAATGCAATTATTTGATTGTAACAGTCTCTATTTTCTCTACTGTCGGGTTTATGCTCTAGTTTCTCTGTAGCTCCCACAGCAAGTTTCCCCCTGCTCCCTGGTTTGTTCTGCTGAGAAAAAAAACAAAACTGTGAGAACGACTATATAGAGATAAGAAAGGCCAAAATTACAGGCAAGGCTGAGCTTGCTTAGGTGGTATCATCTTTAACTCAAGTATTTAGGAGGGAGAACACAAATAATGACAGGACTAGGATTAGTGTGGTGTAGTAAGAGACAGGAGTCACGGGCTGAGCATATCATGAGTGTTATCACTGGAGACAGTGACAGCTCTCTGGTGCTTTGGGGAATGGCAAACACTGGTCCAGACAGTAGCAACTCTTTGGTTGACACATTCATCAGGGTGATGAGCACCTAAGTTCTTAGTGATTCCTAGCTTTTTTGTGTGTTTTCATGTGAGTAACTGCTTTAACTGCAATGAATTGCTTTGTTCCTAAGTTATCCTTGTAGAAAATATTTGCATTTCTCTAAGATGCTTGAACAAGCCAAGGAGAGAGGAACTATAAGAATGACAAGGAATGGAGAAAGAGCAGAGTAATGACTTCATTGTTAGCCCAGTGTCCGCAGCGTTTCTTGGAATAGAGCAGGGGCACCTGCTCCAACTTCTGTACTTCCCAACACTGATATCTCATGTGGTCCAAGAGGACCTGTTGTAGACCACACTGATTCAATACCACTTGTGCAGGCCAGCAGCAAAAATGCTACAGTTTAGCCCCTCAAATGCAGAATACAATCCTCCCCTATTATGCAGAGCTGCTATGATGTGAGTCAGAAAGTGATTCCTCAAGAAACAGCAAGACGGCTTGCAGGCTGCCATACGACTCTCTGCTGGAGCAACTGACAGGGAAAATCAGACACCAGTTAACTGAGGCACTGATCCAAAGCCCCTTTAAACACCTCAGTGACTCTCCTGGAAATAAGATGTAGAAGCTTTTCAAAAGATTACCCTTAATCTGTCACAGCATGCAAAACAACTTAATACATTTATCATTTTTTTTCAGCTAGTGAATTCAAATCCCTCTGCAACAATTTTACTAGCAAGTCAAACTTCTCCTCCATAGTAAATGTCTGTCCTAATTATGCAAAAGGTGGGTCCTTTTGTTACTGACTGGTCCTGCAATTGCCAATCCTTCTGTCAGTGGGAGTTTTGCGGCTGAATCCAACAGCAGTAACTCTGAGGCACCACTGGTCTTTGTGTCTCTTTGAAATCTTGGTTTATACTACCGTGTTTGATCTAGTCACCTCTCAAGCACCGGCTGAGTCGCCCTCAAGCACCAGTTCAGGTCAACAGACACAGGCTTGCTTCTTAACCTGGACCCAATGCACCATGGATTTCTTTTAACCTTTTCACATCTTTTCTTCTCATGTTATGTTGAATGCTGATCTTCTCAGCAAAGTAAATTAACTGTCTTTTGTGCTTTCTGTAATGATTTTCCATTTGTGCTTTTAACAGCAAATCAGCCCTATCAGGCTTGTAAAAATACTTGAGACACGGTGCAATGGAAATCTATTTTGTCTTTCATTTTGTATCCTGTTTCCCAGAGAGTATCAATATTTGCTTTTCAGCCATACTGTTTGGGTATTAAGGTATTTCCTTCACCATCCTCAAAAGCTGATTATTCTAATACAGCTCAGGAAAAGTCTAGTATTTGACTTCTTTCAAGTCAGAAATACACAGTTTTATTTTTAAAAAATTCTGTTAGATCATTTGGAATTAGACATATTCAAAACAAAGTTACCTTAATACTAAAAATCAAATTGTCAGATATTAAGTGCTCTGGCTAATAACTATTAAAGAGCAGTAGTTTCTCTGGAGTAAGTGCCCATTTCTCAGTGGCCAGATATAAATTTGAAGTGCTTATTATCCATCTAAGTATGGAATTTTTAAATACTTTGTTCTATTATATCCATTCTATTACATCCATTCTTTCAGCAACTTCCTTTTAAAATTAGATTTGTGCTGGGTTTCTCTCCCTTAAAGCAGTGAACCAGAGAACTGCAGTAACCTCTATTGCCTCTCACACTATATTTAATGTTATACATGTATTAGATATAGATTAACAACTTGGTGTGGAGAAGCTTATGTTTTGCAGAATTTGGCAGCTTCATTTTAGATAAACTAAATCAATATACCCTTCATTCTTTAGGAAAAAGAGGAGGATGTTTTCAGTCTTTGCCTTCACAGGCATTATTCTAAGCTTTTCCAGTGTGACTAGGCTAATGGCACCATTGTGATCAGTGTTTTCACAGCATAATGAAATCTCGGTGAATAAAATAGCTTTCTTTCAGTTGCATAAATCATTATTTGCAACATGCTAAAATGTGACAGTACGAAACCTTTTCCGGTCTGACAGACTTCTGCAGATTTAAAAATTTTATTTTGAGAACACAGTCTCCAGGAGTGAGAGTGTTCTATTCTGGAAAATTTATATAAACCAGGAGGCACACCACTTAGTCCACTACCAAAAAGAGAAAGTGTTGTGCAGTGAGAACATACAATGGACTCAGAAAATGCCAGTGAGGATACTGACACCAGTCAGAGAAGGAATTGCTTGGTGGGGCAGCTAAGACAAGGCAAACTGGGGGCTGAGGGGCATTGGAGGAGGGGGGCCACTCCCCCTCACAGGGACTGGGGCCCGGAGGACACCTCTGCCCCTGTGGCTGCAGCCCTCTCCTCTGCTTGGCTCAGCTTCTCATTCCTTGGCAGTGGCTGCTGCTCCACATGTAAGTTTTCTGGGCTACAGTGCAAGCAGGAAGGGAGGAGGGCACTGGGGAGAGAGGAGTGTCATGGCAGGACCACCCAGGTACTTTTCCAGGTGAGGAATGAGGGGGAGAAGAATCTATTTGCCCCAGGACCCAAAACAGCACTTGGTGTGGGTTCTAATAACGCTGCTGGAACAACTAAACTTGCAAAATATTCGTAAACACAAAGGTTTATATTTTTTTCTTTTTCTTTTTTATTTATATTCTCTTTTTTCCTTTAGTATTTCCTTCTTCTTTTATCTTTTTTTCCTTTTTCTCCTTCTTCCTCTCTATATTTTTCCTTCTTTCTCTTTTTTCTTTTGTTTCCATTTTCTTGCCTTCTCCCTGTCTCTTTCTTGCTATTTCCCCATTTTTCTTTCTCTCTTTCTTACCCACACACAAAGATACACACAAGCACAGACCACTTCTCCAGAAAACACTACTTTGTACTTTGATGACAAAAAGCAACAAGGACTCTCAATAGCATAAAAAATATTGCTATTGTTCCACCAGTTTTATTCAGAGATGTTCTCTATAGATAAACCGCTATTTTTAAAGCATGGTTACATAAAGACCTCATCACAAAACAATCCAGAGTGTGTATTTATAATATCAGTTTTGGGGCAAGAATAATCTTAAAACAGTCCCTCTAAACCATTCATAGGCCATGATAAATAAAAGTTGCTGATGATGATTGCAGTAAAACAACTTTCCTCTTGCTTAGTGTAAGCAAGCGTGAAAAGTTACTCTTTGGAGTAACTTGATGTAAATTCAAATCCTTTATTATCTCACAGAAAGCCTCATAGAGTAAAATTCATAGAACTCAACTACTAGCAGATTCTGTAAGCAACATTGCCCTTCTTTTCTGATAAGTTCAAAATACGTTATTTTCGTGATTACCAGTCATTGTGGTGGTACAGTCTAGTTACTAAGTTTGAACATCATTACAAAATATTTACAACAGCATAAATTATTCCAGAAACAGATAAGAAAGAGAAGTAGAAACGCCCCTCCCCCTGAATTTTAATAAAAACCTGCTAATATTTTACTGTCTATATAGTAGAAATTCCTTGTTTAAATTTTTTTTCTAATAGAATATTTGGCCAAAATATTTCATAAATTAAAAAAACCCAGATCTTTTATTGGGGGGAGTTATTCTTAAAAACACACCAAAATTACATATTTTGATATATTTTTAATGAAATTATGAAAACATCAAGAGTGCAGACCCAAGGCTAATTTTTACTATAGTAATGTAGCTTCCCCAGAGGTGTAACTTGCTCTCAAAGTTAATGGGGTTTTTGACTGAAGAACAAACCATCAGAAAAAGGAATTTACAATAATATTCAAATTCAACATTAAGAATGAATCAGCCTACAATTGAAAATAACACACTGCTCTGCATCCCTTCTGAAGCAACAGAGGTATTTGAATCTCCTCCAGTTTAAAGGACTGGAGCAAATGGTACTTTGAAGTCCTTTCCATCACTGCTTCTCCATAATGCTGTGATCAGAAACATCCATAAAACCACTGCTCCATGTGACAGCATATTGTCTTCTTTCTTGGAAGACAAATAATGCAATCCTAGTGCCAAGTAATACAATATCTTGGTATCATCTCATGCTGTCTCTTTTTTCATTTATTGAGCTGGAAGAGACTTTGTTAGTACATCCTACAGTAGCAGGGCAAGACCTAGACAATGGGTGTATGTAAGGGGTCCTAAACCCTATATACTAGAGTCCACAGTCTCTGTAGGAAGCCTATTCCAGCCTCTTTTAGCTCTCATAGCCATTCTATTTCCTCAGAAATTGTGAAGGAATATGTTTCACATATTTCCATCAGTGGGTGATTTTAAACAATTAATCACCACCATTTTGTAGCACCTTTTACACATTAGAAGACAATGTAATCATATCCCTCATTAGTCTTTCCTATTTAAGGCTAAGCAAACTCCATTCCCATCCTCACAGGACAGCTATCTAGCCTCTTTTTCTTCTTGATACTATTTTATGGATTCTTGACAGTTTTTCTTGAAGTGTGACAGCTGCATAGGAAGAGGAAACTTGGGCTGATGAAGCTTAAATACTAATGGGAAGTAAATAATTACCTGCCCTTTCATAGGCACAATACTCCAATCAGTATATTACTGAACAGGATTCCTTTTTTCTTTTGCTGTAGTTGCACAATGGATGCTGGAAGATTTTGTATTTGATGAGTGCTTGCTGTAGGATATCGCAGCGTCCCACCGTCATTCTTCAAAGAGCAGCGTGGCACAGACACAGTGTCTATTCATGGAGCCAGGAGTCCTGCTAGGTAGAAGCTTTGTGTGCATGTGGGTCCCATCCTAATGTGGCTTTGCCAGTGTCAGGCATGTATACCAGAATCCATGGAATTTCTCCTGACTGCAAAGTATTGACATAGATGTTGACATGAAAGTCTTACTAAGGTACAATATATGTGATCCAAGATAGCCTTCTGCCTTCTTTTTTGTATATTAATCACCAGCTATTTAATACTTTTTTAATTTTTTTATTTCATTTTTTTCCCTCTTCTTAGGGATAACAATTTATGTTTATTTATATTTGCTTTAGTTTGCAAATTGCTTTTCACAGTTTATCATGACCATCTTGAACACTACTACTGTCCTCCAAAGAGTTTGCACATTTTTCAGTTTATTACAGGACTAAATTTCCTCTTAAATCCAAGTTCTTAATTAACCATGAAGCTCAGCCAAGTCCAGGATAGACAAGTCCCTATTGTTTACTTGGATAGCAAGTATTATTTGCAGATAAAAAAACAGGCAAGAGTGTTTAGTATGACAGTTAGAGGCACAAAAGAAAAGGTAATAGTCACTGACCATAGATGTTTGGAAGAACTATGTTTATGCCAATTAAAGAGTCAACAGCCACCAAGCAAGGAAAGGCATGAGGAAAGATGAAAGAGAAAGAGTTCTTCAAACTGGTAAGAAACTAGAAGACTTGAACAGGAGGAAGATCTCGTGAAATAAAATAATAGCAAGAAATAATAGCAAGAAAGCAGCAAAGGGAATCAGAGAAAGACATCCTTAACTGCTGTGCCTCATGTTTCTAGTGGTTTCTATGGTCACAGAATAAGGAGGTCAAATCAGATCAAATAAAGCAGGGCAGAACTGAACATCACAATTAGGCCATAGTCAAAAAGTAATTATTTTTCCATCCAGTAGAGATTGCATGTTATTTATTGGAACTTTATATTATTATCTAAATAATAGACACTAGCCAGAGAAGCAACTGGGAATGAATTGGGGAAAACCAGCTAAAAAGCCATTTGGCTAAATATTATAGCATTATAATTTATATTAAAGCTTAGATGAACTTGAAAGTCAGACATTGGTGAGTCTTATCATATTTATGTTAACTGAGCAAGAAACCAGAACAATGAAGAATGCAACACAACACTAAAACAGAATAGTACTGGAAAAAAAAATTAAGCTGCCAAGACAGGTAAAGTAGCATTCCCTTTGCTTTGTACACTTAGCATTCTAATCTTTTGACATAATAATTATCATGATGGTATATATCCTATACTATTGATGGTGTTGGATAACACTAACTCTTTATTGAGTCTAATTTTTACTTCACGATCCTTCCTCCCAGCTGTGCATTTTACTTCAGTTTCTTCATGGGACATGATATGTAATTCACAATAATGCAAGGCATGTGATCTTCACACAGCTTTGTCAGTCATATATCTCTCCAGAGTGGTTCTCAAAATAAGCCGACTAGTTTGCAGTGCTGAAACAAATCCTTGGTAAACTAAATGACACAGCACTCTGGGAGTTTATGGACCTTCTTAAGCTATCCTGCATGAAGATATAACTCCGTTTGAAAAGGTATGCTGGTTTTGGCTGAGGTAGAATTAATTTTCTTTGGAGTAACTGGTATGGGGCTGTGTTTTAGAGTTGTACTGAAACCAGTGTTGATTTTATGTAGATGCCTTTTGCTATTGTTGAGCAGCACTTGCACAGTGTCAAGACCTTTCCTGCCTTTCATCCTCCTCACCCATGAGCAGGCTGAGAATGCAAGAGGAGTTGAGAGGGGACAGAGCTGGCACAGCTGACCCCAAGTGTGCAGAGGGATATTTCATACCTTGTCATGCTCAGCATGTAAAGCTGGGGAAGAAGGAAGAAGTGGGGGAGACATTGATAGTGTTTGTCAAGTCACCGCTACGTGTGCAGAGCCCAACTTTCCTGGAGATGGCTGATCACCTGCTTGCCCATGGGAAGCAGTGAATTAATTCCTTGTTTTGCTTTATGTGCATGCATGACTTTCCCTATTAAACTGCCTTTCTCTCAATACATAATTCTTCTCCCTTTTACTCCCTCAATTCTCTCCCCTATCCCACCAGGGGCAGTGAGCGAGCAGCTGAGTGTGGCTGAGCTGCCAGCTAGAGATATACTATGACAAGAAGTACACCTGTCATTATGGATTCTTTTGGATATATTATCCTTAGTATCATATCTTCATTCTTCATGGCAAGAATCAGCATACAACGCCTGAAATCAGTAGCACCACTCCACTACTGATGGAAATAAAGCCCAAAGTGGTGTGAGTCAGCCTCCCCAATGAACAATTGTGTTCTTCAGAAGCCCTAATTACTTCGTGTTATTTACAGCACAATAGTGGCTACCAAATTCAAAGAAAGTTTAGCAAATCATTCCCACATCAGAGAGAAACCATGCTGTGGTTATATTGCATGAGTTACTGTCACCCCAAACTAGCCTTGCATCTGCACTGCACTATCACTCAAAAAAATCACTTCTGAAATGAAAGCAATTCCTTCGGCTCCATCTGCCAGCCCTGGAATCAAGAGGGTTAAAGAAGCTATAATCTATTTCCACTAAGTGAATAGAAAATTAGGATCTTTCACTTTCTTTCTCCCTCATGCATCCCTAAGAAAAAAATTGTTTCACTGGAAATTATGATTTCATCAGCTGAACTGAAAATCAAGGAATAGACCACTTTAAATATTCACACCACCTTGATTAAAGCAGGTCTCTCCAAGCCTTATTATTGCAAAGTGATTGTCAGAATTTCCATTGTAAATCTCTTCCCTCCTTTTCACTGGTTTTATATTTATGCCTTGGCTACAAGAGCACATTCCAAGCTGGAGTTTCGGCTGGCTGATTATTAAAAAGAAGAGAATTTTCCTTTACAAATTATATTAAAAGAATTATATGATTAATAAAATGTTGACTTTTCAGTATGGGGGAAGGCAGGGTTTATTTTTTTCTATTACACATATTGGTCCAAAACAGTAACCACAATCTGGTAGACAAAGCAGAGCTGAAAAATTGACACATTTTCCCAGATGGCAAAGGAATTCTCTGAACTGGCAACTCGTTATCCTACTTTAATCTGTTTCATTCCTTTCAGCTTCTGGAATGGAACAAACAGCATGGGACAGGAAGGGATGTAGTTATTCTGATTACAGAAATCAGAAGCCTCACTATCATATCATTCCTAGTCTTTTACTATGTTTATCCTCCTGGTAGCCTGTGAAGTACAGAAATGCTTTTGTTCATTTCATAGATAAGAAACAAACGTAAGAGATTTTCACCTAATAAACTCAAGGTTAGACATCAAGACATCACCCAGTTCTTGTGTTCAGTGTTTAGGTTATGTTCCACCCAATAAAATCAATTGTCCCAAGAGATACACCCAGAGACATATCTAGGCACTGAAAATGAACTATAAATGCTGTTAAGTGAGTACCAGCATCACAGTGACATGTTTTTGGCCTGTGCCTGGGCATGGCTCAGGAGTTAGCATTGGCCAGAGACAGTTCCTAGTAGGAGAGAAAGAAGAGTTTAATAGTACTGGCATTAGCTGTTGCCTGTCAGCTGGCCAGGCAACAGTCCTAGACATGTTTAATTTACTACTGTAGAAGAAGCCAAAATGGTCAGCACCAGCTAGTGCAGTGCATGGGAACCATAGCTTTGTGCTCAATTACATCTGTGTTAGCAGCGGCTTTCCTCAGATTTATGTGTAACAGCCCCTTCTCAACCCATCATATTCCTCAGCATTTCTCAGTGGCTGAGAGCGTGGTCTTTACTCCTCTTTCTAGCTATGTTTAGGCTCTATTGATTCTACTGATTACCAGTGTAGCAGCAATTTTTAGAGCAACTATGATAAGTGAAAATTCATGTGTATTGATACATGGGAGGAGGAATGTAATTGCTCAAAGGAATTGGCAAATAAGACCCAGACTGCTTTTTCTGTGCACTCTCTCTAAAAACCTTTCATAAGTATTTTATTCTCTTTTAGTAAAGATTCAGTGTTACAGGTCCATAAAATGAAAACATGTGCTCTCTTTAATATGCATTCAGAGTGAAAATTGCTTCACTCACATAAAATCTGATAATTGGACGTTATATAGGGAAAGTCTGAAAAAAGAAATTAAGTATCCTGTGAAGTGGCACTAAAGATGTTTCACAATCCTGACACCAGCCACAAAAATGTCTAAGCCATCATCCCCCACTGGCTTGAGTAGGCACTACATTTTCCTTACATCTGCATGCAAAAATTTTTAGGACAGAAACCTACATCTGACTGAAATAAGAAAGAAAAAAAAGTAGTGTAAGAGCCTATTATTAATAAAATCCACTGTTCATTTTTTTATTTTGAAAATTATTTTCAGATACTGCTTTTAATTATTAAGCCTGCATGTGATTAAATGGCATTGGTGACTTTGATTTAAACATAATTTGCTGTTCAACCCTTTTTAAAGATCTGCTTTCACAGACGAGGGAGATGAACTTCCGTTTCCTAAAATACTATATACACAGAGAATATTCCCTTTCCTCGCACAAATCTCCACAAGAGTTGGATTATTTAACACTGGCCACAACTACATGCGTCAGACAGGGATTTTTTGGTTTTATTTTGAATTCTGTGTACGCTTGGTTATATACATTTCATTTAAGCTTTAGCATCCCGGCCTACAGGCCAGTCAATACTGATGGGAGGCTTTTATCATTCTAAAGAGGCTGAGCCTAACACGGGCTCAAAGACAGCTTTCAAAAGGAACAGAATGAAAGTGATGTCAAATTCAAGCCCACAATTGCCTCTAGAAGACTGCTGGGTTGTTGTTTTTTTTTTCTTCTGTCCTTTAAGGTATATAACAAGTAGTATTAAAGTGCCTTAATGTTTAAAACACGAATTTGTTTCAAACTACAGCTTTGAAAGTAGGGGGCTGGAGTTTCTATAATGTCATTGAATTCTTTTTATGATACCACTGTGGAAATATTGATGCTGCAATGACTCTCAGTAGGATTACGTTCTGGCAAGAAGCAAAGCAAGATGCCTGAAGTGATCCCACTGTGTGTTAATCACATGGTTAATTTGTTAAATTTGCATTTCATTTGTTTCTGTAGTTTGGCAGAAATTTTATTGATAAGGAATTTTCTTATTGTTTTGTTTTGGGTATATGTTTTGGGGTTTTTTTCTCTTTTGTCTTCCAAGAGATTCTGCAATGATCAATCTATTTTCTGTTCATGACTGTCATAATTACTGACTGAGAATGTAGCTGAGTAAGAAGAGTTAATGATAGGGCATAGTCTTTTGTGTAGTCTCTTGTGTAATTGTTGCTTTTCTGAGTTCGTAGGTTGCATGCAATATGATTTGGTTTTGATCTTATTTTCTTGTGAAATTGCTTTAAGATAAGCCTTTCAGTGTTTTTGGTGGGGTTAAGTCTTTCTTCTTTGTTTGATTAATTTTCATCCTCTTGACTTCCTTATTTTACTTTATAGCAAATGGTTGGGGTGAGGAGTCTAGTATGGGGCCAGGTAGAGAATCCGGCTCTCCTGCTCCCCCCAGCTGCTGAAGAAAAATTGCAGTAGTTATTCAACGACATCAACTCTGAAACGTGCCTGGCAATTCTCTGGCCAGACTTCCCACTGAAGTAGAACCCATCTCTTTTGAAAGAGAAAAATATTTGCATCAGGTCTTAGACACAGAGAAACGACAAAAAAATCGTGGGCAGCAACTTACTCAACCCCGTGGCTAACCCAGAATAATACGTCACTCCATGGGAGAATCTAAAATGAAACCAAATATTTCTTACAGTTTGCAGCTCACTGGAGCCACACATGAGCATATCCTTGGCTAGCTCACAGTCCATCTAAAACGCAGGGTGTTGCAAATCCCTTAGAGTAACAGAAGAGAAGAATTGATGCATGAAATAGCATTGACACTAACTGATTAGATTTCATAGAAAGTATCATTAAATGTCCTACAAACCAGAAAGTCCTTGCTTACGCATATGGAATTCCTGTGGAAGCATGTATTGCTAATTACCCTTCACCTGACCTAAAGGATCCATACCATGTTTTGCTTTCTTTTAAAACTGCAACTGGTTTCAGAGACAATTCTACAAGGTGGCACTATATAATTAAGTAACCCCAGGTATGGAGTTTTGATTGGAGTTAGGTCTTGGAAAAAGCATTATTAGAACAGGAAAGGAAAATAGGTTGCAACAACAGACCCAGTGTCTCCAAGTCTCGTAGAGACTTCTGATTTTGCCTTTTTTTTTTTTTTTCTCTGCAGGAGCAGTCACATACCCATGAACCGTTTTCCAGACAAACTAAGAGATGATATTTGCCTCCAGTTACATGTTGACTACAGGAATCTTCTTTGGATAAATACAGGGTTTCATCTTTCACTTCTTCCAGACTTCTCTTGCAATTATTTTAACTGCTTGAGTCACTGATATTCCTTCTGACACTGACTAATGGATCAGCAAGCTCAGTTTCCACAAGCGCAATTGTATTCCCAAACAAAAATCTTTTGCACTAAGGAAACCTGAAGATGATCTCACCACTCACTACTGTGTCTGGAAAGATGGAAACTGTCAATTTCAAGTCCATGTTCAATGATGTATCTCTTCTGCAAGGGTATTGAAAATGAGAAAAACTATTTCCTATAGAGGAAAGAGGAAGAAGAGTGGTCCATCTATGTGTCTATGGCATTCCTTTACCCACAGGTATGACACATGCCTGCAGGAGATGCTAGATGCTAAGAGAAGTCCATGAAGACCTTTCAGCAGCTGGAAAGGAAGTTTAGGCGCACACTAACCTCCACTCTGGAGGTTTAGGCCTGCCAGAGGCCCTTGGGAGGGGGTAGTAGAATAATAAAGGTGTCTTCTGGGCTCAGCAGGAACTGGAGTTCAGTCCAGCTTTTAGCATCAATGCTGACCGGTATCAGTACAACTTTCAAAATCGGATGCCACATTGTCTGGGCTACAGACATAGTGACTGTAGTATCACTGGTGTGTAATCCCTTTTCTCCACGTCCAAGATTCAAAAGAGGGATAAAGTCCTCCCTAGCCTGGGTTGTGACATAGGTCCCTCTCCAGAGTCACAGAAATAAATTCTGAAGCTAAGATGCCAAATTCAGATCTGCAGTCTGGTTACAACTTATGTTGATGGAATAATTCAGATACAACTCATCTAATCAATGAAATGATTAAAGAAATTCAAACTTAGACAAAAAAACACTACCTATCAGTCCAGTCCCAGAGAATTGTATTAAAGGGTCAAAAAAAGTTCAGTATTCTTGATCTGTGAATGCAAAATATTAAAAAAAAAATAAAGACCCACTTTTAGTTGTATTATCCCAAAACAACAAAGCCTGATTAATTTAATCTCTTGTTATTATCAGAACTAAACAAAAGAATAAGAACAAGAGAAGAAACTTTTTGCCTATGTTCATAGAAAATATTATTAAGGAAGGATTTTTAAAATTAAATAATAGAAAGATGTCAAATTTTTGTCTACATTGGAAAATATCCTACAATATCAATCTTGATTCTATTATTAGGATCACTCTGTAATGAAGGATGTGCTAAATCAGTATATTGGGAGAAAAAGTGTCCACTGCTTGTGAACTCATAGCTGTTGTCCATAAGAGAAAATGCCCTGAAGAAAACTCCTAAAATGTAGTTAATTAACATATAAACCACAAATGTCGGAGTATCATAAATATTCAAGTAGTGATGGATAGTGGGATAAACCCTGAGTGCATGCCGTAAGTTTTTTATCTCCATAGCTATCTTGAGTTGGATATTTACAGTAAATTACAGCTGCAGATGCTTTACTCCTAAGCCATATGTTTTATTATTCAACCAGATGTAAGCCATAAAACTGTTGTATCTATTTTGCGGTTCAGCATAGTACTAATAAAATAAACTACAAATACCTGACTTATAGCTTTGCTGGCATTTTTGCACTCCAGTGAAGTGCAGTGCCAATGTCTCATGCAGTGAAATTGATCTAAGAAAATCATATGTTCTTCCCATTTCTTATATTTTCATAAGGACCTTAAATATTTGAATGAACAGTGTTGAGCTAAAAGCTGTTCTTTTATTGTTTTTCATCACATGGGCTATCAGCATCACTGCTAATTCATTTTTGTTTCCTGCAGGTTGGAAAGAACCTTCTAAGGAGCCTGCATTTGTCTTGGCATCTACATCATTGATTTTTCTTAAGCATTACAGGATAGCATCAAATTACTAAAATAATAATATGTCTTAGGAAGGTTATACTTACATATAAAAAAGATAATGTTGCAATCAACAAGACATTCTTCTCTCTCTCTTTTTTTCATCTATAAACAATCATATAAAACCTTGGACACAGGAATCAGAAAGTATGAATTTATCTTGCCACTATTTGGGATTAAGGTGCTTTTAAGCACCTGTGAAAGCTGCCCTAAGTGCAAAAAAAATGTTCTCAATTTATGTCAAGCATGTTGGGAGACAAATTCAGCTTTCGTATAACCATTTTTGCCAAAAAGAAATGGTCTCAGAGGTTTTGGAAACCTATTTTTGGTGTGGAATGTGACCATAAGCAACACAGTATATACTGGGGTTAGAAAAGACATAAAGAATATTATGAAAAGATTGCAAAGCGCAGCCAATTTTCTGAAAGTTTTTAGGTACACTGCTGGTCTTGGACTAATATACTGCCTCGAGGTTGTCATGGACATCTGTTAATAAGTCTCTCTAGCCCAACAACATTCATTTGACTCTCAAAATGCATAACCTTAGCAGGCTAATGAGGAACTGAATGCTGAATGTTTATCAAAGGAGACTCACTTCCATTCCATCCACCTCTTGCATACTTTCAAAGAATTAATCTATTTTAACAAGGGACCCTCTCCCTATTCTATGGCCCCAATTCAATCTCTAAAACAGGGGATTAAATCCAACATTCTGCAAGTCGAAATTAAAGTGGTCTTGGTTGTTGTTTTTCAAGCTACTCTGAGTGTTAATTGGGGCAAAATCTGCAGTTTCTGGATTACTATTCACATTTCGATTAACAGAGGAGAAAAACTTTGTCAGAAGTACCACAAGGACTGAGGAAAATTAAGTCTTTTAACCCTTTTTCAGCCTAGTGAGCAGGTAACACTTAGAGGAAGACAGACAATTTAAAATGCTTTGATTTCTTTGAACCGAATAATATTGCTAAAAAAACCCCAAAGGACTGTGTCATATTTATTCCTCAAAATCCTTCAGATTTCATTATGATTGATTAAAAATAACTGAGCAGACGTTACAGAGAGTAATGCTTTTAAACTCCTTGTGCTTAGATTTAAATCTGATATAATGCAGTTAAAGAAAGTGTGAAAAACTTTGTTTCGTGGTCCTAGAAGTATGTATAAAGTGTAGGGGTTGTTTAGATACTTTCTTATGTACAATGCTTCATCATTTTTATGTTGCTGCTGAAATGATAAAGTCTCAAGTGTGAGTTCTTATGATAAACACATTTTCTTTTGGCTCATGAGTCATAGACAATGTAAAAAGACATTTTCCTCTTAAAAAGCCAATATTGTGAACATCTGGTTCATAGCCTTCTTAACAAAATTTGTTCCACTGCTCTATTACATATAAACATCTGTCATTTATATCAAACAGTTGACAAATGCTCTATCTTGAATTCTAAGGACAGTAGTGCTATATCGTTAAGTATCTTTTTTATACAAAACGAAAACTGTTTGTTTGTGTTGAAGACTGAATTCTACTCAACAGAGATTACTTTTTTATCAAATGAGAAAATGGGTTAAACTGATATCAACAGTCTTAAATTTTCTTTCTCCTGACAACTATATGCAATTACTGTAAATCACTCTTCACATAAAAGACAATGACATGCTACTGGCTGACACTATGTGGATAGCATTTTAGGGAATGGTTTTATCTATCTAAAAGACTGAAAATTTTGAGAAGGCCAGACCCTCAAAATTTTCCAGATATTCATTTTTTGTGAGTTAATTTATTTTTAAAAGGCGCTTTACTGCTGTTTTTCAGTGCTACTTGGTTGCTTTGTTTCTTTGCTTTGTTGAAAGGGATGACCGAATCCATGAGCATGAGTCACACATTCTAGGAAACATTCTTTCTTCAGAGGTGTGGAATTATTTCTGCCTCTCCTTGGAATTTAAAGGCCCACGAAATCAAAACTTGAGGCAGCTATCACTCATTTTTGAAGTGTCCCAGCAGAGCATAACCAGCACAATGACCCTCCCCTTTTCTATGGCTTGATTTTTGTTGAGGCCAGACAGCTGTTGTGTGGTCCCCTCTGTACTCTTGGAAAAAGCAACCTCTGCTATAAGGGTAGGAAAAACTCCCAGGAGACTTCAGCCAGGATCACCATAAGATCCTGTCTCCTCATGCATTTAAAGTTAGAACTGGGACCGAAGCGGGAAGGGAATTCTGTAATACTGTGATTCATGACTCCGGGAAAAGAATCCAAAATCTAAGTACAGCCTCCAAAACCAGCTGGTTTGAGTAGAGTCCACTGTTAAGAGCAAATCAAGATGTGTAAATGAGGTGTCTCCTTCTCTCCATTGACTGTACAGACTAAACAGAGAGTCACCTGGCAACAATTAATAAAAAAATGGATTGCATTTCCTAAATGATGTGCATAAAGTGGGCAGTCTGCACCTGGCTGTATGAGCTTTAAATTTGCCATCTTTATTCACGATGTATGAAGTATTTTTCATAGCTTTGCAGGACAGGCATTGCACAAGACATTTGTAACTAGATGAAAACAAAGAAACCCTGTGATTCACTGAGAAAAAGGATATTTAGTTAGATGCATGACAGACCCAGAGGCAACTTCAGAGCTGCAAATGCAATTACGGCTGGCCAGAGGCATTTGCTTTTTACCAAAAAAAAAAAAAAAAAGTCTTTTCTGATTTGTCTGATTTCTGTCCAGAGGAGAACAACATAAAACATGTTCAGTCAGTCTTAGGAGATCTGTAAGATCCTTCTTAAAAACAGAATACATTTGGTCCTTTTACCTACATGTCTAGCATGAAAAGATAATTTAGTCATCCTCCTGTCCTTATTATAATACAATGAATATTGCTTTTTCATTGCAAGATGGGCAAAAAATATGAAACAATTTGATATGCAGCCTGTGCTAACATTGGGGAAGCCAAATCTAGTGTCCTAATGAAATCTTTTGCAATATAAAAATGGTGTGTTTATTAATAAGGCAGAAAATGATTAGATTTTCTTATTGAGCTAGAGCATTTCAAGGCATTTGGGGCAGGGAGAGAGAGCAATGCCTTTACAGTACATTCTTTGTTTCCTTAACACTGATCACCTGTCATACTTGATTCCCACAGTGGACCTTTTATAGCAATTTGCTATTCTGACCTTTGCGTACATATTTTGCAAGCTTTACTCTGGGACCGTTTAAGTTGGGATGGGTGGGCATATGCTGAGTAGGGTAGCAGTGAGTAAGGAAGGATTAAATTTCAGTTGTGAACTGGCTGCATCTCTTGAACCATTCATTACATTTGTGTTTTCAAAAGGTGATGATTTTTTGTGTGGAAAAGGGTATTTTGTTGGCTGGACTCCACTGAAGCATACTTTCAACATTAACTCTCTATTGGCAGCAGTTTCTGCTTATGAGTTGTTTTAATGAACACCAGTTTAAACTGGGTTAATCATAAAGTCTGCTGGAGAAAGGTTAAACCCCAGCATACTTCATACAAGCCTGACCCCACCAGAGATCATGTACTGAGGATGGTAACCATGCAAAAGGAGCTTTCTGAGTGTGGGAGTTACAGGATATGGTAAGAATACATGAGGGAAATTAACATTTTTTCATTTCTTTTTTTCTTCCTGTTCCCTCCGCTCTCCATCTCCCTAATCACTGCACGCACTCACACCTTCTGTCTCTCTGACCCTGTGGATGTCTCCCATTTGCTATGACCTCTTCTACATCCTCCACTGATCTCAGATCCCTCAAGCTCCGTTTACATCCTCTCAATATCCTGATCACAATGCTCTTCACTGTCCACCAGACATATGTCTTTTCATCTTCCTCACATATTTCTGTGGTTTCCTAAATCTTCCCTCCCACATCTTACACCAAACAGCTGGAGCAAAAAAAAGGAACAGCTTCTAATTGAAAGCCTCCAATTGTAAATATCATATATTTAAACACAACTTGTTGAATGTTACTAATCAAATCCTCAGATAATACTAAAAGGTCATCCTTACCAAAACCTACAGAAAAAAGCCAAAACTAAATTGTTAAGTTTATTACTGATGTCATTAACTGAAAATACATTTTTCATTAAAATTAAACCACAACCACGTATTATAGGAACAACAGATTTAATCTGAGTTTTGCCTAGCTATACAGAACTAAATTTAGAATAAAGATTTTTTTTAATACTCTGGGAAAAAAATTACTAGTTCTGATGAAGATTGTGAATCAGCAGACAATCAGCTTTACAACAGGACAGCAGCTAAACCCCTATTGATAGAGTGCCCATATCATTCTGCATCTGGTTTGTATCAGTGTTGCATTTCTAATTAGACTTTGCCAATCCATTTGTCAGTACTGCTCTACGAGTGACAGGACTGGGGTTTTTGTTTGTTTGGTTGGGTTTTTTTCCTATAGAGGTATCAGCCAGGATTTCATGCATTTTGATTTAAAATAGGTTAAAGCTATAATGGATTGTGAAAATCTTATTGGGAATAGCAACCATTAAAAATTGAGGACAAAATTGAATAGATTAAGCATTAAATATGAAGGAGAGATCTTCAGATAACAAAAATTGTTATTGTTGTTTCACTGATACCATTAAGGTTGTATTGATCCAACTCTGCTGAGAATTTGCTGAAGAGTAGCACTGCATCCTGCAGCCAGAAGGATCACTGAAGAACACAGACCTGTCCCTTATCAGAATCCATTTTGCTTACCAGAGGAAGTTATTTCTTTGTAGCTTTATATTGAATTTTATTCTTGTGAATATTTCTTTCTGAGTTACCTTCAACTCCCTTGGAGCCTTTTCCCTTTGAAATGCAAGGATCCCAGTGTTTTATTATTGCAAGGAACAATTCCTTTACGCAATTTAAATGTATAACTAACCACTTGGATCTCAAACCTTGAGAGTATGGTATTGAAACGGTGAAAGTTCTTTCTTGAATACATAACCCATTTCAATTATACATATAGTGACTCCATTTAGTTAAGAAAATAAAGCAACACTTATTTTATTTGCTAGTGTGCTATTTGTTCTTTCTCTTCCTTCTTTCTACTGCAAACATCTCTGTATGTAGTGCTCTGTTTAGTAACACTAACAGATAAGCCTGTGGAGTCTGGAAATCCTGCCTCCACAACAGGGGGAAAAAAGGGTACAAAGGGCTCAAAAGGAGCTGCAAATATGGAGACCAGAGATGATATTTCTAATGCATCAGGCATGTAATTGCATTAATTCAATACAATGATTAAAGAGTTTTGGAGCAACGTTGCTGCCTCACCTCATTCTGATTAAGCCACACATGTGTGAGAAACTGTTATGGATCAAAGATTGATAAGATATAGATCAGGGAAGAAAACAGGTTTGAAATATTTAGAAAACATGTTTAGATGCTCTGAGGAAAAAAAAAATGTGTTAGCTATAGAACAGATTGTTACATGGTATTACAAACCTGTCATTAAATGCATATTGGAAGGGGCACAGTAAAAATAAAAAAAAAAAGATTTTATTTTAAATTATTTTAAGAAAGAGAAAATAGTTCTGTTGGAATTCAAACATCAACCTCTTACACAAACAACTTAAATATCTAAATTTACACACTGGTTAAATGTTTCTGAAAGATCTAAAATCATTGAGGGATTTAAGGAGGCACCACAGGGTCTGTAGCACTATTAACACCAAAACCCCAGTGTTGACTCTGGGCAGTCAAATCACCCCAACTTGATTTTTCAGGGCTGCACAAGATTAATGATAATTATATTCCTTCCTTACTACAAACATCTTGCTCAAAAATCATAAAAATTAAGGCAGCACATTAAGCTGAAAAACTTATTAGAATCACAAGTCCTGAAGATCAAGAGACAAGCCCAGGAATATTATTTCGGATTCCCTTTATTTGCTGCCTGAGTTCAGATTAGTGTCTTCTTTTGAAAAGCAGTAGTCCAAAAACAGAGTGAAGAAAGGTGGGCACCTTGAGGAGCAAAGATATGGCTGAAGATTTTAGTTCATGCATGAAATGGCCATGAAATGAGATGGGTCTCTAGAGAAGCCAACGCATAACTTGCATGCTGGCAAATACACTTTTTTTTTCCTATTTTTTGTGGATAGAAGTCCACTGGACTATATATTAATATGGAAAGTTCCTAATACTTCCCAGAAAATTGCTTATCTCACTATTTTTAAAGAGGATTCAGTGGGAAAGGGCTGCTGCACAAAGGAGAGAGTAGGCTAAATCATGATGAGGGTTTATGAGCAGCCACTGACATAACAAAATTTATGTACTAGCAGCTGCTATAGGTGAGAATTTATATTCCAGAAAGAGTAGTTCTACATCATAAGCTTGCTCAACAATTTTCAATGGAAGCTTCTTGGTTATACAGTTCTTCTTGTGATATATAGCTGCAAAAAAAATTACCTGGAACCCTCTTTCTTCTATTATTTACTTTACAAATTTACAGTTGCTTCGGATCTTTTCAGGATACACTTCTCTAATAAATGATGTGAACCTAGGAATGGGGTTTTTTTTGAGAGTTATCCATCAGTTGCTACCATTTCATCTTCAGATCTAAATTTTGCACCCTCCCTGAAGGAAGGTAAAGAAAGAAAAAAACCACCATGATGTAACATAAGAATAATACTACACAGAAAGCCCAAAATGAGCCATGTTTGAAACTGTTCAGGGAAGCCTTTTCCTATGCCCATTTTAAAACCCAGTGTTAGGCCAAGTACAGCTGTGATGGCTTTCTCTGCGTACTTCAGAAATCTGAATTACATGTTCTAACTGTGACCAAGGTATACCCCAGGGAAACCTGGGGTGAGGAAACCTGGTGTGACTGTGTGATGAGTGAGTGAGTGAGTGAGTGAGTGAGTGAGTGAGTGAGTGAGTGAGTGAGTGAGTGAGTGAGTGAGTGAGTGAGTGGTTTGTAGGAGGGGAAGGGGCCTTGGTCCCAACTCAGATGGTTGAGTGTGACTGCCAGAGGGGCTCCTGCATGGGGAAGTTTCCCTAGCACAGGCTACGGCTCACTGAACTTACACTGGTGCTTCCTACCCTGTGAGTGTTTTCTTGCCTATTTTAAGATCTCTTCCAAGTAGCAGTCATGCTCATTTAGATGTAGGACCTAAACCATGGGAGTTTTTTCTGACAACTGAAGGAATATAGCACAACATAGTGTGGCTGCAGAGCTGCAGTCATTGCATAGGTGGGGTTTGGAATTCTTAACATTAGGTTTATCCCCTGAAATTGCTTCTATTTGAAGCTTTCTTGTGCTTAGAAGAGCTAATCCCACTGCTTAAAAGGCTATATAGAGGAATACATGCTTTGTATATAATTATTCTCTACAGTAAATTGCTTGGAGGAAGTTGATGTTGAGTCCTCGAGGCACAGCATAGCAGTTTTATTAATATCTGAGTGAGAACCTCCAGAAGCAGAGTAAAATGTCTCTTCTTAATGTTCTGTTGCAAGTCTCTCTGGTGAGTGAAGAGCTAATTTCAACCACCTGTAATTTTTCATTTTCCCACTGCATGTCAAATACTTCTCTTATTACTTTTTCTTTTTTTTTTTCTTTTTTTTTTTTTTCCTAACTTTTGGCCTGAGCAAAGATGTTGGTATAGAGTAGATCAGCAGCACGTGACAGAATCCCCGTTGCATGGAGGAAGAAAAAGTGAATTATGTAGTTAGCTGTACTGGTCTGTAGGTTTCCATTAAACAGATGTCTCTGGCTTGCTATCATTCACTATAATTGCAGTGTCTGGAAAGTTGCCTTTCCCTTGAGACTAATCTATTTTAAGTTCAATGGATCAGGGGAAGCTTTTGAAAGATTTGTAAAATTCTTTACACTTGACTTTTTAAGTCCAAGGAAAGACAATACTATGTACCATACATACTTCTTAGTGAAGAAATTATTAGAATATTTCTTTGAGTCAAATTCTTGTGTGAATTTCCACAATGGCAGTGGATCCCCACACACACAATTATGTAGACAGTAATTGTTTTCAGAGATGGCATTTAGAAAAAATTAATAGTTAATTTTAGTTACAATTGTAATTATAATCTTTCTATTTTTCTATATTACCCATGTTTTCCCACCAGCTATGGCAGAACTATCAGGGCAGCCAAAGATTGCTGCAGAGTTTCAGACATGCTCTGAAGGAAGGAATGTTATACTTTAGGGCATTTTCAGCATTTTGTCCAAATCCACATGGTATAAATAGGCTAAAGGACTACTCCTTAGCACTTCTTTAGGCCCATTTCTTCACAGAAATAACTCAGAGACTATTAAAAGTGCTAACCGAATTTAAAAAAGAAAATTAAAAAACCCTCAGAAGAAGATATCCATTGTGCCCCAAAATCTTGAGTGGGCAAAATGACATTTTTCTTGCCTAGAATTTCAAACTATGGTAACCCCACTAAACATGCTAACCAAATGACAGCTGGGAAGGTAATCCTCTAAAATCTCATTTCTGTGGCTGCTGAAATGTTTGTGGCTACTGCCATCTCTGTTCAGGTACCAAAATCAACCTAAGATTCATACAATACATCAGCAGCATAATTACACCTTACTAACTCCTCTGAATACCACATAGCTTAAGATAAGAGTCCTACATTATCTTCATGGTTAGTGCCAGTAGAAGGAAAGCAGTGGTAAAAAAATCAGTGGTTTAAATTGTTTTAATCAAAAGTCAAGAGTGACCAACATTGCAGCTTTCACTGTACAGCAAAAATGACACATAATAGGTTCAATTCTTGGCCCATAGCATTGACTACATTAACTCCTGAGAGAGAGAAAGAAGACAAGTAACACTTATTATACACGTTGCTAAATCATGGCTGGAAGGCGCGTATCTGCCCTGTAAAAAGAACAAAAAAAAAAAAAAAAAAAAAAAAAAAAAAAAAAAAAAAAAGAGCAAATTTGCTTTCGGTCTTTATAATGGAGACTTTTCAGACTCCATCTCACTTTCCTTTTTGGGGCTGCCTAGGAAGACCATATAATAAGAAGCCTAAGAGGCCATTAAGAAAGTCTGGTGTTAAACAGGTGGCTAAATAGGCAGTGAAGCACATCACCTGCCTTCCAGGTGATAAGCTTTGAAATGCACCCAGTCTTCTAAACAGCTGTGCTCAAAAATCAGGAGCACTGAGAGCTCCTGACTCTGTATCTGGGGTGCTTTCTCTAGTACCTCAGGTTAAGCACAGCACTTATTCCTCTTTTTGAAAGAAGAAAATTATTACACTGAAAGACTGCTATTAAATCTGAATCTCTGAACCTTATTTAAAAAAAAAAAAATAACAAAAACCTTGCCTTCTCTTAGAAAGCTCCACTGTACATCTCTTTTTTGAAAGAGCAGTGAGAGTTTCCCCCTGAGGGGATGCAAAGGCAAACTACAACCCACCAGTGATCTCACAAAAAAATCTGTATTCAACTGTTTTAGGCTCAGGCTGGAAAAGGCTCCATGAGCATGCCCAGTCATGCCTGAGCATGCTGGTTCCAGTCTGCTCTGTGGTGCCTTAGGCTGCTCCAGAGATTGGACTGGCAAAAGAACGGTATCCCAGTCAAATTCTGAGATCACTGCGTAGGCATTTTCTAGGGCCAGTGTCCTCTGTGTAGACTTTCCCAGTTTTTCACATAGCTTATGACAGCCTACGGTAGGAATGAGAAGGGCACCCAGCAGTGGCAGCAGTCACAGCTGAGCATTAGACCCATCACACGATATATTATCAGAGATTACCACCACCAAACCCATTGCAAGACCGGAGCTGAATTTTTGGGTTTTCACAGGAGAGCAAGGCTCCTTCATTCTCCTGTTTGGGTAGATGCACATTGAACATGTTTGCTCAGTCTGTCCTGCATTCCCACCAGCAGTGCCTCACACAGTGCTTGTGCCAACAATATTATTTTTTTTTTTCCGTTCTGTTAGCATTAAACTCCTTTGGAGATCGTTCTTTCCTTCTTTTCTCTTAGGAGTGGATCCTCTGTCAAAAGGTTTCTCCATATCTGACTGTGTGAATGAGAGACTTTGAGGACTTTGCTGTTTCAAGAGACCAGGATGATTGACTGCAACAGCAGTACAGTAATGGAGAGAATCACTAGGGGGATGTTGGAGCAGACAGCTGCTATATTATTTTGAACAGGCAGTTTTCCTTATAAATATTTACTGTATTGAAAAACAGACAGCTATTGTAGCAGTGATCTGGAAAAAATTTTGAAAAATGACTGGGATTTTCCCTGCGAGACCAACATCAAAAGCTGTAACTAAATATACTTATGGTCCAATATTGCATAAAATTTGGGCTCAACCTGTATTTAAGAAAAACTTCAGTGAAGTGTTGTATGTTTTATGTGAGGAGGTCAATGTGACTTTTGTTTCAACAAATATTTCAGAACTCCTACCTATTGTTCACAAATTTTACTCAACCTGAGAAATATGCTTCACAAAATCAGCCAAATGCCACTTTGAAATAAAAGTGACTTCACAGCCCTCATAGAATCTGGTTTGGTTTACATCAGTGGAAGATTTGATCCAGAAGCAGAGATCAGTAAATATATTAAGAAATAATTTAAATATTTTTTTCTGAAATGTTGCTGCTGCTGCTACTTTTATCATCAACTCAACTCCTGAACATCTTAAGTAAAAGAAACCATTTCTAATGTCCATATCAAAGATAATTTGAAAAAAAAATCACAGTATTAAATTTCAAGAACTAAATATTTGAGAGAGCCATAACTGAGTTGCTGTTGTTGCCGCTTTAAAATTGTCTCCTTTGTAATATAAAATGCTGTACCTATGAGATAATTGACTTTTCCTGTAATTAAACCTGCAATTAAAAAAATGTTATCACCACTTAAATAACTGCTAGGGAAACAATTGGATGAAAAGACGAGCTGAAAGCCAGCGAATGGTCTTTTCTCAGAGCGTGAATAACAACAAGGTTTCATAGTCTGTCAGTCTCAGTACCAGCAAGCTTGTCTTTGAAAACGCTTCCATTTTTCAAGCTGTTAGAAGGATTGCTATAGATCCTGGGGGCATATGCCTGAAAGAAAGATCATAATTCAGCAATAGGAGGTCTGCTTATCTCACTCAACAGTGAGCTGGCAGAGGACGAGCCCCACGCTTTGTTTACGGGGGGAATAAGCAGCATACCTTCCTGGTGCCTGCGAGGGCTGTGAGCCCCCTCGGTACAGAAGTGACGGAAGGATGGAAGAGCAGGCACGGACAGGAGGAAAAATCTGCGCCTAAGTATGTAGGTGTGTAACTAGTGGGACACTTCGCACCTTCAAAAAGAAAAAAGAATCTGCCTCATCCTTACAGTATCCCTTGATCTCTTTGTTAAACTGTATTTGTAGGTTTCTATTGAAATGTCATTCAGGAAATACCATTCAGCTTCCCTTGACACACAAAAAGGGAGGACAATATTAAGTGACCTGTGTGGTGAAAGGAAGGCTGTGACTCAATTTTATATTATTTCTAATTAAATTCAGATAATTACAAAAGAGATGGGAAAATGAGAAGAGGAGGGGGAAAAGGGGGAGAGAGAGGAGAAATTAGAGCCTATTTATAACACACTTTTCATAGAGCTAAATTCTGCTATGCTTACTTATTTTGAAGTGGATTGGTCTACTTGTAAAATATTCTTCTACAGAAACCACAAAGGTGCCGGTGAGGTTAAACTGATTATAACAGCACTATGATAATTTAGCTAGTAAGAACTGGTCATTTCACCCTTTTAGCAGAAATGTATTCAAAATCTAATTACAATGGTGTGTTTTAATTTGGAGTTACAGGTAATGTTCACCAGATAGAAGGATCAGTAATTACCCTAACTGACTGCTACAAAACCAAGACAACCAAACCAAAGGAAAAGAAGTGTTCGCTGAAAATGAAATAGAAAATTTAGACATGATAACATTAGTGTATCAAATAGTGATACACTTTGCCTTTGGCTTCTGATTTTCTCTCTACATTTCTAGTTTCCTGTTTGAATATTATGGGAAAATAGATTGAAATAAAAATTATTATTTTTAAGTGCATCATCTACAAACTGAAGATAAAAACTATTATTTATATTCTGTTACCTGTGGCCCAAAAGATAATCTGACATGAGCATGCATATAAAGGTCTTTAAGAATTTCATCAAATAAATATTTCTATTTTCCTTCACATATTTTTACCCCATCAAATCTAAGTGAATGTAAAGCAGTTTTAACTCTTTTAAATAATCAGCTTGCCTGTCTCAGTTCTTCATGAAAGATAACGAGGTGTATTTGATCAGAAGGTTCATTAAAAATGATTGCATAAAAAAAGAAAGTCATTCCAAACAGTGTTGCTAATTGGAAAAGATGAGTTGACGTATGACTGAAGTTTGGATCCAAGTTCAGAGCCAAAGCTAATGTGTAACAATTTGTTTTCCCATGTGCAATAGTTTGTGTGATGTTATGACATTAAAAAGTCCCTCAGATATAACAACCCTCATTTTACTGTGTGATGTTGGAATAATTTACATTTTTCAAAATTACATTTGAGTTTCTGAGTATGAATTACCCAAGAAAGTAATTGACTATTTAGAAGTCAATGTTTCTAATAACCAAACAAGTGTTGAATCACTTCATTTTGCAGCATCAGTCATATTCTTCATATGATTTCTGAATTGAGCTTGTCACATCACTGATACTCCTTTTTGAATTGAATTAAAGGAAAAATGGTAGCTGGAGAAGGTAATTATTTTTCATGTTTTATCTGCATAACCAATGTCAACAGAGTACTATGCTGCCTTTAACTTGTGATAGACAAATATTTTCTGAATAGCCCTCCAGACCTCACAGAAGCCACTCCTCTGATTAGGATTCACAGAATTTACTACCACCTACAATCCTTACCTTTTCAGAGGAAAGCAAGCCTTGTCTTTTCAGCCATAATAAGAAGGTAATAGGAGCACTCAAAGCATAACATTTAAGATACCCAAAATAATCAGGTTAGGTAAATGTGAGGGGAAGAGGAGAACACCAAGTCAAAAGATCTCCTCTGAAACCTACATCTGGATTTCAGACTATAGAGACTGGATTGCAGAAGGAACACATGCTGAATAAAATTTACTTCCTCAGCAAATTACATAGCACTTTCAAGTACAGGTGGTCAGTAGGGCTATGAGCTTCCCTCCAAAATCTATCCGTCCTAAACACCTTGCTGGAACAGAATGAATGGTATATCTCACTCCACTACATTACAGAAATTCTAGATAACAAACTTAAAGCAGACTCCTCATTTCTGCACAGCTGATGGATGAGATGAATCCTGAGTGCTCTGAGCTCTTTTGGGGGCGTTTTGCAGGAAGTCGCCAACATTCAGTTAGCTGTTGAGGATCTATGGAGAGTAAGATAATGGATTAGTTTTTAATAACTGGGTTAAGTGGGGTTTGGGGAAAACAGGCAAAGCTTCCACTTGGTCAAACAAATATGTGAAAGTACTACTTCTCTTGAGCAGACAATGTATTTGACAACTGGAAAAGTAAATTAAGCTTTTAAAAAATTGAATCTGTGGTTTGCATCAGCTGCCTTTGTTGTTAAATGTGTGTACCTTGAGGTTCTGATGGGCTGTTCAAGGCTAACTAAAAGTTTGTAAGGTAATGAACTACTTTAGAAAGAAATTTTATTAACTGCTGTGTGTTTAATACATGGGAGTGTATTCTTTATCAAAGACTCTAATCAAGAAACAACAAAAAAAATACTGTGAAGACAAAGTTTGTTCTGCCTTTTTCAAGAAGCTGTTTCATCTTATATAGTTACAATGGATACTGTGAAGCAAGCAAGAAATTAGGTCACATACTATTTTTCAAGTTAAATTCCACAGGAATAAAGTCAATTCTAATGGTTTTTAGCATCCGGAACTTGACTGTTCATTGCTTTGCCCTTGAGTGATGGTACTGTTTTGAATGCAGTTTGCACAAGGTAATGACAACACAAGACACAAGAGTGTAGCGTTCAGTTATTGCATCCTGAAGCTTTGAATCTGAAAAAGTCCCTCTATATGCAATTCCTTCTCCCAGAATATTCAGAAAGGGCATAAATATTATTAAACAGGCATAAGATAGAATAATTTACAGATAGAAATAGTACTGCTGATTCTTCTTTGGTGAAAGAAAAAAATATTGATGAAGTGTATCAGTTGGTGTCAGTCGCACCACCAAATTGCAGAGGATACCTGTACAACAGAAATTTCTAAGAACTTTGTTGGGATCCAGGGAATCATTAAATATCCCAGAACTCCATTTTGTGAAGAACTGCTTCATATTACGCTTGCCCAAAAATAGTTTCTGCAGAGAAACATCTAGACAGTGCACCATTGTAGGCTGCAGATCCTCTGAAGAGGCATGGTGCACTGAATATTAACACTATTTCACACATTCCCAAGATGTATGCAATTACCTCAGGGAAAGGAGCTGGGAATGTGAGGTCTCAAGGGCGTAGATAATGACATAAAATAAATTGCAACGATTACCCATGTATTTTTCCAAGAGACATATTATTTAAAACCTGTCTCAGCTTTCGAGAATGAAAGACAGAGGAATGTCCACTTTATGAAATTGCTATTAATGTGTGACCTAGAGTTGAAGACAAGGTTAATTATGGGTTTTTAACAGAAGTATCGTTCTGGTTTAATATCACTACCCAGGCCTTAAATATTGAAGTAAGTCACATTTTTCAGGGACAATTGCCTTTGAATGAAGAATGGCAGGGCTCTGATCTTTGCTGACCCTACTGACTCCCATTGTGTAATCCATAGCAACAGCGTTGCTACAGCAACCCCGGAACATGTCGTAAAATAGGATAAGACCGTGAAATCCGATGTCATACTTCTATGAGATGCAAAATTGCAAATAACTTCCTAAATCAGATTTATTAAAGGATTGATATACTGCATAGGAATCATATTGGATCAATCCTAAATGGACAGAGTACAATGGAATGAATTCAAAAAACAATAGAAGGCAAGCCTATCTTACAGGATGCTTTAGTGTTCTGGTGAAATGCTCAGTGCTTAAGACAAATATCAGCATATCATGTGCACCTTTACTAATATTTTTGTTCTTTTTTTCCTCTCATCTGTATCTAGTAGGCAATCAGTACACTCAATCTAATCCCATACAGTTATTCCTCAATGAAATGAAGAAGATAAAACTGTAACCAGTGCTGTATGAATGAGATGGAATTTTTAAGGCCATTGTATACAGAGTTTCATTTTGCCTTGTCTACAAGCTGATTTGTCCTTGGCATAGTGTACACCCATCCAATCAGCATGTAATTTACATGAATGTTCACATATATAACAGACAAGCTGGAAACACTAAATTATACTTTCTGACAAAGAAAAGGTATTTTTGACCACAATATGTTTCTGAACAAAACCATAATAGCAGGGAACCATAGATATATTTTAAAAAACTATAAAACACAATACCACTGGATCTGAATTATCAGCAGTTTTTAAAAGACTTTTATTACAAGCAAAACAAAATCTGAGAACAACAGTCCTATTCACTAGAAAAAAAGTTCTTGCTTCTCAACCCTCACATTTATTAATTAATATAACTTTGCAGTAAGCTTAAGTACATCTCACTGAATAGATGAATTGTGCTTTGCATATTGTAATAGGCTCAGTAGCTACACAGCACAACACAGGAATTTTTTTTGAAGGATCAGAAATTCTTACACTAATAAATTTCAAACAGGTTTTTTTCCTGTGTTTTACAATAGCCAAAGATGGACATTTCAGAAGAAGCTGTAAATTCCTTACACTGTATACAGCCCTAGATTTCAGTATGATAAAGCTAAATTTCTGCCAAAGCCCAGATGGTGATCTACCTATTTCCCCAAGCACAAGGTTTGATGGCTCCTGTAATTTGATTCTCTTTTGTTAGTACAGCTAGTCAATGAGGAGTGCCTTTCTCTGAAAGTTCTGCCTGTATATTAATCGCCTGTGATGCTCTACTGCACATAATATGCTGCAGACATTCTGCCTCTACAGGAGATTGTAAAAGTATGTTGGTCAAATATATTAACCTTGCTAACATCTGCATCTTTAAAGATGACTTATTGATAGAGAAAGTTCAAAGAGACAATCGTACAAATCACAAATTCCAACAATGGTGGTCCTGTTATCAGATAAAATAGAATGAGTTGATAGATGCTCTTTAAATAGTCATGTAGAAGAACACAGTGAAACAAAACAGCTACTTTCAATTTCTTTTGAAGCTGTTTTCTTCTTTTCTTAAGGCTGTTATGTTACTGACAAAAAAAAAATCTGTAAAATTGCTCACTTTTTCACTAAACACATGAAAATTGATCATGCACTTTAGAAGGAGTTTTGCTTTTTATAGGCTAACATTCATATTTATGACTTCTGAAAACAAAACAATGTATTACTTTGGGTTTTAACTAAAAGCTAAAAAACACAGTACTTTATCTAAAAAAGAAATCAATACTTCTCAATCAGCTCTATCTTTCCTATAACTGTCTGCCATGGAAGTTTTATTAGAAAGACAGATTATCTTTGTAAACTAATTGAAACAGGTCAGCAGAATAATTTGATTTTATGGCTGAAATTCTAATGCTAATGTAAGATTTAAAGTGTTTGTGAAATCTGGCTGCAGACTCTGAGGCATACAATTGAATATATATATGTATATATATATAAAATATTTTTATATATGTATGTATGTTTTTGGGTTTTTTTTAACAAACGTAAGATATTCATAGCTTTGGTTTCCCTAGTGAATGATACAATTATGTCCACTAGTTGATAATGTAGGAAAATCTTCTGGGAGATCTGTTTACATAAAACAAAACAAAATAAAATTTTCCATGTCCATTAGCTGTAACTAACTACAACAAAACTTTTTTCAGTGACCTCAGTTTCAGAGTTAAAGTAGAAACTCCCTTAGAAACCTCTTCTCTTCACTTTGATGTACAATTCTATAGGGTCTGGACCCATTTTAGTTAGATTAAAAAAATTATTAAACTGAAATTATATTAAAAAATCAGGATTTCTTTTAGGCTTATATAGAGGAAGGAGTGTTTAATAGTCATTTTGGACAATCTCCTTGTGCTGCAGAAAGGACAGTGAGTGAGTCCTCCACCCCATTTACAAAGGACCTCACTGAAGAAAGTGCTGATGTTCCCAGCAGTTGATAAGGGCCATTCTGGCCTGTGGAGCAGGTGTGATTTGGAAGAGTGATTAATACTTTCAGGTGGCTACCAACTCCTGGCCACAGAACTGTCACTCTCCAAGAGACGCCCCATAAAGAGGGGCCCCTGACCACCCAAACTGGAGGGACCTTTTGGTATGTGTGTCAGCACCTTCCCTGCTCATGTGCCTTGGTTTTCTTCAAAGAAAAGAACACCTCTAACTAAAATACAAACACTTTCCAAGATTTTTTTGGTATGGAATTCCAGTTAAAAAAACCATTTAGCTTTCTTGTTTCCTAAACTGAAATGATCTGAGACAGTCATGAACAATCCTAATTTCCCTACATAGCATGTAAGATTGAGATTTCCGTCTTACAAGTTCAGGCCGTCTGCCACTTATTTCAATTATCTCCCCATACTTCACGTTTTCCTTCCAGCTGGATGGGAATTACTCATCCATTTTGCTTCCTCAAATCCCCTGGCACACGCACACATACGGGCACACACGTGCACTAGTGCAGGAGGTCACAGACTCTCACACTGCAGATTCAGCGGCAGCGGGAGCACCCAAATTGCATAGTGCAACCCACCTCTGCTCCTTCCTAATGTAGGTCAGAGTCTGATCTACTGCTTCTTGCTACTGATTCAGATAGTCTTCAATCAGTAGTTCATAAGCTTTATTTTCTTTACTTTAGATAAAATTTATTGCAAAATGTCCCACGGGGGTTTAACTATTTTTAGGGGTGTTAGTTTACGTTACAGATGATTTTTTTGGCAATACAAGTTTCTCTATTTTCACAGAAGTCCCCTTCCCTGTTATGAGTCCTATTTTGTGTGAAAAGCAAGCAAAGCTAATTATTATGTCCATTCCCCTTATGTTTCCTGCTCCATTGGTATCAGGAAGAACTTTGCCATCAACCTCAGAGGGTGGTGGATCCAGACCTAAACAGGTTCATGTAAAGCAGTAACATTGTTTCCCCTTGTTTTGAACGGCATTCTCCTTTCTATTAATGTCCATCCAACACATCAAAGACTGGCTGAGTCAAGGCAGGTTATAGCTATAAAGAGCATAATTCCCACCCACAAAGTTTAAGGTTGAAGCTATGACCTACTTCAGCTAAAAAACAAAGTGGGCTTCACAGGTGTCAGAATTCCACTGCAATCAAGCACTATTCTTTGTTTTGCAAGAGTGAAATAACAACAAAAGCAATTTATCTGTAAAGTGACAAGCTGAGTCTTGCCAGGTTTGTGTTAAAATGATACTTCTGTAGGTGTTTTTTAATGTATTTTTGATCATGGAGTTTTTAATTCTTCACATATGTGAGGTAGGGGCAGAATATTTATATTATTTGATTGTTTTATCTACTTTCCAGGCTCAATTATTTTATCAGATGAAAAGCTGGAAAATATTTTTATAAATAAATAATTTAATGTTTATCATTAATTTTTTTTTTTTTAGTCAGTCCCCATGAGAGTGTTCTAATTCTGATAATGTTGATTGGAGGAGGAATGTTTTACACTGAGTTATCTAAAATGCTAGTAATTCAAAGACATTGTCAAATGTATAAAGCACTTGTCAATAAAGTGGCATAACAAAAATACTTCATATTGCATACTTCTGTGGCACAAAGAGATGCTAATCTTTTTTTACATCCTCTATATTTTCACAGGTTTATATATAGCTTAGTTTTGTATGTAGGCATTGGTTCTGGGAAGAAGAAATTATAAATAAATCAGATTTCTATTAAACTGTAAAATATTTAGAGCTGAAATTCTTGTATTAATCTTTGAGGAAGGATTTACAAGAATGCTGGTGCTGGTCCACTAATAATAAGCAATTATCACCTCTAGTTTCTTTGGATTTTCCCTATTTTGTGACTGGTTATCAAATAGGCTTGCAGAATCAGAGCAACTCTTTATCTTGCAGACTACGTAGGTAACTTTGATTTTTTTGAAAGCAATTTTTGTGGCAATTAAATTTTGATGGTCTGTCAGACATGTGCAGCCAGTAACATAATTGGCTCTAATTTAAAAAAAAAATAATTTTTGCTATACAAGTAGCCAAAGAAAACAACGAAAGGGGACAAAGGGTCAAAATCTGAGCCAACTGCCTTTCCTCAGGAAAAGCCTGTAGTTGAGACAAGGGGAAATCATATATGAGAATCATTTTCTCACTCTATATATAAATAAAGAGAAATTTTACTGTGAAAATATTAGCCATGAGGTTGTTTCTGACAGATGTTCTTACATCTTGGTTTAATCATAGTCCAGTGTAATGTTTTTGAACTCTACCTCATTTCAATATATATTTACTCAGAGGGGAGAATGACAGCAAAATGCAATATTCAGAGCTTTTATTATAATTTTAGAGTATAGAATATGCAGATAGCCATCATTCAAATCATTACTCAATAGTGCTGGGTAAGTAGCAATCACAAGATTTAATATGTGCACAAACGTTTCACATTAAAATCTGATGAACTGTATAGTACCTCCCCTTCAATGGAAAAGGAGATGAAAATAATAATAAAAAAACTATGTGGAAGAAGACATAAATTGTTATGCTTTTGTTTTCTCTTGCTTGCTCCTTTATAGCCATACAAACTCAACACCTCTTCAAGAGGTTTTCATGACAATGCAGGGCAGAAGAGGACAGTCACTGCTTCCACTCCAGGTAACTGGATTTTTGTTCTTCCAGGTTTCTTTGTTCTGCATTTATAAGGTCTCACTTTAGGTATAGCACCCTGAAACAGGAATTAGGAAGCACTTCTCTTCACAGAAGATACACACACAGAGTGTACCCTTTACTCAACTCTGGTGCTGGTTTCAGACGGAAAAAAGCCACAGTATATTTTATTTATCCTCTGCTGTTTGTTTAATGGCAGGATACACATGAAAACCTCAAATACATGAGGGATAGTGATGAAAACCTCTCAAAACAGTCTGGGTAGATCTACCCCATAGCTTTTAAAAATTGGGGTTTTTTATTTTAAATTAAGGCTAAAATACAACCATAAATGTGATGTTTAAGGAAAAAATACTACTGTAAGGGGAAAAAAAGGGAAAAAAAATCATCAAAGTGTCCCTGTTGTTTGTTCCAGAAAGGCCTTATGGAGATGACCGACTTTGCCTAATATTGGCAGAGTCAGCTTGATTTTTTATAACAAAAGTAAGAAGCAAATCTGGTTTACAGTCAGCTCCATATGCTGTTTATGAAAATCGGGTTTCACTCACCAGAAATGCATTGTTTAATAGCTGTGAAACAGCATTTAAAGAAACATCATTGATTAATATGGTAGAGACTGATACATCAATCACTTACTTTAAGCATTCACTGATCATTGTTCCAGATACTGAATAGGGGTCTGGAAGAAACAAAATGAAAAAGTCCTGAAGGTCTAGATTTATTAGGGTATATTTCTGAGATGAAAGGAAAGAAAAAAATAAAAGCTTCCCACCCTCTGAAACACTGTAGAAAAGAATCTCACAGCCAGAAGCTGAAAATGGAGGTACTATTGAGGTTTGGCCACCCAAGGAATTTTTTTGCACATCCAAGACAGAAATGTTTTTGTCATCCTCACAACGAAGGAAGTCCGAAAAGCCACTGTAATTCAGGAGGTAATGTAATGCCCTTTAGAACATTCATAGTACCATTCTGTTTAAGTGTTGTATGACTTTGATTGTCCTGTCTTCACGTGTTCATCCTGGATTTAACTGGTTTGATTTTTAGAGGATGAGTTGAGGCACGTGAAACCACTAATTCAAAAATCTCATTTTTCTAGCATATATAGCAATACCTTTAAAATGAGAAGCTCTGCTATCAGTTATCTGAAACTGCTTCCTAATTATCTCACTATTCCTAGGATATGGCTGCTCAGAAGTGAGTTCCCTGAAGCACAGAGCTATCTTGACTATCTTAACATAGTTAGCTCAGACATCATTACCACTGAAGTAGAAGTAGTCCGAGTTAATTTCTTTTCCTCAACAGAGAAAATTGCTCTAACTTTGGAGGAGATAGTCACAGAATAAGAAATTGCCAGTTTCTGTAGGCATAGTGTACAACCTCTTCTTGAAGTCAGTTTTTAATGTGGACACAGTAAATCATCATGAACATTTGTGTAATCTACTGGGGATTTTTCAAGTGGTGTCAGTTTTTTCAGATATGCAATAATTTTTTTTTTTCCCTGTGAAAATGAAATGGTGAACCAAAAATGAACATTTAAAAATGTTATCATTCATGGTACTGAAATATCAAGTAGTAGAACTAAAGAGACAACCAAATGCACTTAGGGAAAAATCAATGCATATGAAATATTTCTTTGATGACACACGCCTAGTTTTAGACTCCAAAGAGGTGACAGGAGAGGGAGACCAGCTGCAGGGATGGAAAAGATGAGTGAAACAGAGATAAGGCACAAGAGAAACAGGATAATAACAAAGATAATGATTGAGTAATTGTGAAGACAGATATTAAGAGAGGAAGGAAGCATGGCAAGAACACTGAATGCGGTAACAGGGTCCAATATATCAACTATTGGATATCATAGTGAATCAGAGGTTTTAATACAACATGTGAAAATAAGCAAGAAAATAACAAACAAAAGAATGTCATGCAGGCTAAAATATTTTTCACTGGAGGAAAAATGAAATTATAGAAGGGAACACTGAGAAACAGAGCAACCTTTCAAAGAAGAAAAAATATTGAAGCAAAAACGTGATTTTTTCCCTTTAATTAAAATTAATCTCTACTCTTTTGTCTCAGTCAGCAGTAGATGCTGCTCGTTTCTGAATTTTATTTATATTCTATTGGGAGGGTATTATTATTATGACAAAGTTGTGTTTAGTTAATAGCTAATTGTTTCATAGGCACATTGCTGCTGGGAAGCATTTCACAAAGACCACCTCTGTTAGCAGGCATCCTCAGGTATTATCCTCCTGTTGGTGTGTAGAACTGCACAACCTCAGCAAAGGACAAGCCTGGGTAAACCATGTAGACACTCCTACTGTGTGACAAACAATGCCAATCAACACACCAGGACACGTGGCACACCTTCGTGGCAGATTTGTGCCACCAAAAGTGAAAGGAGAGGTACTCAAGAAGAATAAGTAAAAGACACATCATGGAAGAGGGCCTGGTCCACAAACCAACAGCCAGATTATGTCTCTTCTAGGGGACGTCCTTTTCACATGAAGCCTTATGAGAAGATACACTCCATTTGTATTTGCAAAATACAGATTTGCTCAAAACATGAGATGTGAAAGGTACACCAAGGGTTTTTTTTTCTTTTTTTTTTTAATAAACTCTCTTAGTGAATTTCCAAAAATAAAACACAGTATGATATTTTAAACATGCTAGGTTTTGCATTGCAGGTCCACAAGAAAAGTTCTATATCCAGCTTAAGGTCTCCAGCACAGATCCCAACTTGCACAGGGCTGTAATCACGTGTATCAGAAACCATGGCCCTGTATATAGAATTAAGTCATTTATCATATTGTGCGTTAATTAATCATCTTGAATTTTTGACTGAGATATAGAACAGAGAATGTACTATGAGAATGCTTATTTTTCCAACAGAAAGTTGCTTGTTTGTTGAAAGTAACAAAAAAAAAAACCCTGTTAGACTTATGTTGTTTGTCTTTTTTTCCTTTCTCTCTAGAGTAAAAAGAAAATTATTTCTTGATCTTCCTTAAACCAAATCTAGTATCAGTTTTTAATCTATAGAAATGAGTCAAGCACTGAAATGAGTTCATTCTTTTTCTTATCATCATTATAATCACTTTCTTCATAGCTGCTTCTCATTCAGCTGTAAGCATGCAGGTGTCAGTTAATTTTTCTGAAATTTTTAAAATATTTTCATTGAATTTCTCATACTGAAGCTGCTGGATAATTTGGTCTCCACACCATTCTGAAACTCTTTAACAGCCATTGTTTGCCTTCCATACAAATGCGGCTTAAGCATCACGTTACCAGGGGCTTTCACTGCCTTCACCAGGGGCAAACTGCATTTATAGTCAACGAGACTGAAAGTTTTAATGGTTTGAAAGTACCAGTAAAGCTTCAAGTTGTTCAGCTGAAAAGAACTCTATCCTAATAGTTAAAACTCATACCTGTTCAGAGGACCATACCAGATCCTTAAAAATGAATTTATGCCCTCATAATACTGCTATAAATTTAAGCAATAACTTATTGTGTGATCCTGGAATTGGCTACAGACCCAGGAATGAATTTCACCTGTGGTGAGTGTTGTGTGAAGGGAAAAAAAATGTATGAGAAAGATTCCACAGAACTAACAAGCTGATAAGTTAAACAAGAGGATTGGAAGAGAGCCTGCTATGATTGGTCATATTGGATAAACAATGTGAGAAAAGTAATCTGAGATATTTTAAAAGCCATTCTAAATCCTTACCTAGAAACAAAGGAGAGATATACTACACTTTCTTTGTGTTAGCCAAGAAGAAGGAGTGAGGATATCATGCTTCCATTCATGCTTTTGTTGGGGCTCTGATTTTTCAAACATACTGAACTAAAGCCAGAAGAAAATCTGAGCTCTAGAGATATGAAACAAACCAGTGATAAAGGAAAAGACTGTATAATAGGATAACTACTAAATACTATTTTCCACCAATTAATATCATAACAGATGCAGCTCTAATAGGATTAGAAAACTATAGTTTGACATGGAATCTCTGTGATATAGAGCACAAACCCCCCCTGTCTACAGCTGAAAGAAAACTAAAAATGTTGAGTTGTATGAGCTAAACCTTAATAACTATCAAAACAACAAATATTTAATGCAAACAGCAAAAATCTAGTAGCAGATACCTTAAACTAGCTTCAAAATGTTTCATCGACCTGGTGTTTGAGCTGCAAGGCTGCTATTTCACACCTTGTCTGTGCTGCCAGCTTCAGCTTGCACTACATCTGTGCTTCGTGTCTTTATGCTCCTGACCACACAAGCTACACATTCAAGTACAGCTTGTACATTCATCTTCCAGCTTTTAGATGTGATTGATGCCTGTAGCAAATAAGTGGATTTGAAATAAAGGTTAAATGAATTATCATATTTATCTCGGCCTATGAGCTGTTATCAAGCCTTCCACAGGCTGGCATTGCACTTAGAAATGAGTATTTCAGAGTAAAAGGTTAAGGGTTTTATCTATAGAGAAAAATAATCAAGTAATTGACCAATTCTTTTGCTAACTCAGGTGATAAAGACACTTTATCCTTAAGTGTCCGGACAGAGATAATATTGCTTGCATTATTGCTTGCAATATCCTTTATGAAACCCAGAAACATTGGGCATTTTCTTTAAAACTTCATCTTTCAGTGGGAAATGCAATTCAGCTTAACAAGGTAATAAATATGCTTGTAAATTACCTTCCTTTTGTTTTACAGTGATATCAAATATTCTGACATAAGACTAGAACCAAGTAAAATAGAAAGCAGACAAGGGTTCTTGGTAGAAAATCAGCAGATTTTGGAACTTACGTTCACATTTGCAAGTACTCAAGTATGGATTTCACTTCAGGAAACACAGCATGCAATTACAATATAACAGTCCAAACATTACTCCTGTATTGCAACCATATTTCATTCCCCCATTATGCATGATTTCTGAAAAAAGTTTGAAAGCTGTATTCTAAAAATGGCTTCACTCCAAGTCATTCTGCTGTTGAATATTACTGAATACAATACAGCCCAGTTACTGCTGAAAATAAAATGGCTATTATTAATGTATTTGCTATGCTAGTGACAAGCTTACCCTAAATTTGTGGTTAAACAAAGCCAAACTTGTGTGTGATGCAAGAAAAAAACTGAGATAATTAGTTATTTAAAGATTATATGCTATCAATAATGATAATAAAATGCCTTTATTCATACTTACAGAGGCTCCATCTTACTGCTTAAATTTAAAGCAATATTTTGAGGGCATAATTGTAGCAGTGCTCATTAGATAGAAGCAGTCATCCTTCATCCTGTTCCACCTGAGCAGAGCTTGTAAAAATGAACTAGAGAAAAAAAAAAGTTGCAACCTGTCAAAGTCTAGGTATACAGACCTTGTAGAGTGTGAATGCGTGATATGAAGAACATATATTAGGCTACTTGGTTTTAATAGTTTTAAATGTTCTGCATACTTTTTATAAATAGCTATTGTTCTGAAAAAGAGCAATTGTTACATATTGACCATTTTCCCCCCCAAGTGTTAATTTAATAAGCATTAATTAAATACAAGCATCTGAAGATTACAGGAGTGTGGACATGAAAGCACATACTGTGGTACATATATGTGTACACATTACTTTTAGGAGAGGCTCAGTACACCTGCAAATGAAAGATAAGGTCTAATTTGAGGGTTCTAATTTCCATCTAATTTGAGACTAAAACAACAAATAAATGAAACTTAAGTTAGGGTAAAATTGAGTACACACTTTCTGCACCAAGCTGTGTTTTCCTCTCCAGCAATCCACAATGTTCCACAGGGACAACAGGAGTTAACTATGTCAGCCATGTGTAATGGATGAAAATGGCTGAATCAGTATTTCTCAGTGTTAATGATTATCTTTATTTCACCATGAGCTATGGGAGCTTATCTGAGTTAATTACGATTTTGCATCAAAAAAATAACAATTTTAAGTCTTCCAAGTAAAACTTTCCAGAGCTCTTCTACAGGAATCCCATTATCATTATTATTGGGGGGTTTTTGACAGGCCCATTGTGTGAAACAGACTTATCATTTCATTACTCCAGGACATTAAATTGCTCAGTGGAGTGAGCACATTGCCTTCTTGGTGTGTTGAATCATGCAGTGTCTATGCAGGGTTTGCAAAATTCCTTTATCTCCAGTAACCTTTGTGACCCATCCCAATGCCTGACTGGCACCCTCACTGTGTGGGGTTAGGATACCTCCAGGCTTTCACTCGGAGGAGCTTTTGTAAACTGTTCTTTTAAAAGCTGACCAAGGCCTTCACAGTTATGAAGTACTCCAGGAACCTCTTCTGCCTAAATTCTTGCAAAAGAGCCTAGTGTCAAATGAAGCCTAAATGAGTGCCTAAATGAGCTCTACTACAAAGAGATATAAACATTGAAATTTTGGTGTTTAAACTGATCTGTGTGTTTAAACTGACCCGAATTGAATCGGACACAGATATGCTCACTGCTAAAACTTCCACTGTCCACTAGCAGATTACTTAAACCCTGGCAATGCAACAAACATTTTCATTTTAATTGTATCAAAATGATGACCCAGTTCAAATCTTCCCATTTTCATCATCTGGGTTGGAAACATTGGCTGATAATGTTGTCAGTAAAATCAGCTGTCCTAGCCAGAAAACAGATAGCCCTGAGCAATGGTGCCTTCTCTCAATTAGCACTTTGCAAGCAAAGTTGGCCCATGAGTAAATTGGCATGAAAGCTCATCGAGCTAAATCAGATGAGACTGAGCAGTCAAACACGTAAGAAGAGATGGTATTTATCCTGACCAATCTGCAAAAAATAAACTGAAAAAAAATGTTTATTTTTCCTATTTTACTACCTTTTTTTTTTTTTGTCCCCCCACAAATCAGTAGTACAACAATCTGTCTAATAATTCTGCCTCAGGGAAAAGGTATATGCAGAAAGGTGCAGACTTAATTAGTTTGAATTTGATTTTTTGATGCAAATGTTAAAATACAAATCTAAGGAGAAATAAAATATATATATATTCCACTATCTAATTTTTTGGCTATGCATGAAGCTTAAAATGAGATATAGATGAAGTTACTTATTTTTGTATTAAGTCTTTCATTTATATCCTTATGAAATTACCCAGTATCACACCAAAAAAATGAAGAGACAAAAGGTAGATGGTGGTTCCATGCCTATCCACAGCAGTTTTCTTCTGCCTTAAGAAAATTGAGAGAAGATGCACAAAAAAACCCCAGCAGCCACAATCCTCCTGCAAGATGCAATGTAAGCCTACAGCCACAAAACACTGAAGGGCTTTTGAATCACATGATTATTCTAGTGGCAATGTAAATATGTTTCCTTGAAACAAGGTGGCACTAATAAAGCCTTCTGCAACGTTTTTGGAAAAAAGAAAAAAATGGAAAAACACACAAAAAAATTTTGATAGAGTAACAACAAAAAAGTTGTTTTGTTCTATACCAGCTATATATGCTACTACAAAACAATCAAGAAACCAAAGATAGAACAGTACTGCTTTCCACTTTTCCAGGACGCTGGATCTTAGTGGTTAAAAGCTTCAGGGTATTTTTGATTAGTTGAGACAAGTTTTTAGTATCTTTGCACCACACTCTGTGAATAGCCATGCAGATTTCAAGCTGCCTGTACAGGGAATAGGGAACCCAGTGGAGACGCTGTGGATTTCTGCAGAGCATTTGCTCCCTGCCTGCCAGCACTCCCTTCTGCATTTTTCTTGCTGGATCTATACATTATGGCCCTCCTTTGCTAAATCCACCCCAATCTTGTTTCCTGTCCCTCTTGAGGAATACCGGCCCTCTGCACTAGCAGCTCTTCAAACTCCTGATCTCTTGATGAAACTGTTTCTTGCCACCGTACTGCACTGTGAAAACTGATGATGAGATAGGTGTCAGGCAGGACTGGTTTTCTGGATTCTGTTTCCTTTCCTGAGGCTGGAATGCAAGGAAAAATCAAACTGGTTGTCATGGCTTTTCTAATTCCCTATATATACAAATTTCATGTCTAAGATTAACAGAAAGTTATACTTTATATTTGATGTCTCTACAAAAGAGGATTTTTAGGTTTGGTGATTGTGTTGTTTTTTCAAATGAGCAGCAAAAGATACATTGCATAGACTTGGCTGCTCAGTTGCATTTTGGGGTGGTATTTCTAAGACACATTTACACTTAAAATGGCACAAGTGTTTTTCCTTATTTTGTTAGTCATTATACTCCTCTCATTTACCTTCTGAACTTTTCTTTCTAGTAGCCTCCTCAAAGGCAACCAAGTATGAAAGTTGCCTTTTATTCCTTAATTCCAAACAGGAGTATGGTAAGTGCCTGCTCTGCTCTTTATTAATGCATAGTTTACAGTGGAGATAATCCATATGATCCAAGGAACTAAAACACCCACTTCATGCAGGTGTGTGGGCATGGCTGAGTTTCACTGTGCTGCCATAAATTTAACACAGGCCTTGAGATTTATTCACACTGGATAAACATGCAACCCTTCAAATGATTTTGCATCCAATATATCACTAATTTATAAACGTAAATAAATAAACAAAAAGCTGGCACTTACCTCTTGGTAGGATCTTTGCAAAGCCTTGGTACTTTCATTATTTATTTTGCTTAACAAGGGGAAAATAATGCCTAGTATGCAGTTGTTAACACTTCCTACAAACCTCTAAAACATTTTTTTTTCTCAGTGACAAGAGATCATCACAGGTTTTTATACAAAATCTGTAAGCAGCTATCCAAGAACTGCAGGTTTTTTCCTCCAGCATTCTTCCTCCTTCTGTTAGCTATTCTACTTGGCTCTGCCCTTATGTGTTAATAGGAGGTGCCATTCTAAACCAAAAAAGTTTAATCAAAAGCATATAAATTTGCTGATGTGATGGTGTATCAAATACAACGGCGGCTAGAGTAGGCTTTAAAGAAAACCCACAATATTCTCTAACACATTGCACTGGATGACGTGCATGCTTCGTTATGGCATCTCAAGAAACAAATCTTCCATAACTTGATATAATGAGTATTTTAAAAATGGGGAAATAATAAAACAAACCAAACAGGAGTAATAAAGGCTTGTTTCCTGATTTGATCTTCATGGTACTGTCTCTGCACCTGCTCCTGGTTACCTGCTGCTCTGGTTGTTTGCTCAGGTGGAGCAGAGTGTGGGTAGAGAGATAACTTAGGCCACTGGGTACTTGTGGCTTTTTTTTCCACCTGTATCTGTGCCTTACCTAGCAAGCCCTCTCATAGCAAGAATATTAATCTTGGGTGAAGGCTGTTCAAATGTGACTTTACTGTTTCTGGACAGTTACTCCAAGCATTCATGCCACACCATACCTAATCTATTATGCATGGCTAGAGTTATGTTTCTTTTGTGGAGTCATACCTGGCTTTACATCATGGCTGTAGCCATGTTTGACTGTACATACTGAGATCCCAAAACAAGGATTTCTCTCACTTCATTAGACCTGACTGTGTGAATACATAGCACTTGGAAAGAAGGAGAAAATGGTGATTGTCAGTAGCCAGTATTCCTTATCTCTTGACTCACAAAGCAGCACAGTATTCTTTGACACTGCTCTTTCTCACTTTCAAATGAAAGTGTTGGAAAGACGACTGCTACCCTTTCATTTTAATGCATTTTAATCTTGTACTTTACTTTGCCACACTTACTTAGGCTTACTCCACTAGTCCTCCCATTGATGTTATAAAAATGTCAGCATACAGTGATCAGGCTACTTTGAAGATCCTTCTCGGGAATAAAATGGAGCAATTCTATCTCTATACATTTTATCATCTCATGTAGATTAAAAAAGCCTCTTCAAAAAATGCCCAATAGAACAGGTACCACAAGAATTTATGTGGGAAGATAATTACATTAATTTGTTGTCATTTTTATTATTGCCTTTTATTATTACTAAGGTGTTGCCTATTGAAACAGATAAGTAATTTCCCCTTCACACAAATGAAATAATCTTCATGTTAATACATTTCTAAAATAAAGGTACTCACAATACAAGAAATGTAGCAAGCAATGAGAGATTGAGTTTTGGCTCACAAGAGAAATGAGTATCTGGAGGTCACAAGGAGAGCCTGCAAAACAGCAGGCCTTGGTAATGTGCAGAACTATGTGTGGGAGCACAACAGACAAATGGGAAAGGGTTTTTTTGCATAAGATATGTGCTTAGCAGTATATAGGTTCGTGACTTTTTTTGTAACACTCCTCCATCTTCTATTGTTTACAAGTCTCCATTGCCATATCACATTTCTTGTCAGAGTGCACTACTTTTGAGTCTGGGCTTGTGTCTAGCTGATACATCTCAAAGGCATCTATGATACTACAGGGGTGTCATAAGTACATAATTTTATTTCTTTCTTCTTTCTGGTCATACTCCTGTTTTTGTTTATTAACTGCCACTCTTTAGAAATCCTGGTCTTGAAGATTTGCCACCTTCCTGTTCCTTTCTGTTGTTGTATGCTGCCTTCAATTTAAGCAACTAAATTAAGTCAGTGGCACCCAGCTTCTCTCTCAGGGTTTTCACCTGCTGCTTCTAGGCAGAAAAAAGAGCTGTTCTCCCCAGTCTGCAGCTGTAGGCTAATTATCTCTGGTCTGTCAGCAGAAAATTTAAAGAAATACACACTTCTACTCGTTTTGTTTTGGTTTGGTTTTTTCCTTTCAAGTAAACCACAGGCCAAATGTTCTCCATGTAATTTTTAATTTAACACTACTAGCTTCAGAGCCTGTACATAATAGATGAATTTAGCTGGGTAGGTTATGATTCACCCAACTCTTCTCCCCAGGCATCCAGTGGAGAATTCATGCACCATTTGGGTCTTGGATTCCACAACAGAAGTCAGACACCTAAAAGTTAAGTTTGAACATTGCAATGCCCACAAGTCTTTCTGCACCTGGGGCACAGAGGTGTAACTCAGCTCTGCCTGAGGCTGCTTGCCCTTCCCCCAGTCCCTCAGACTGAGGTTTCCCTCCCTACCTTAGCAAATAAGTGCATTAAAGGGCATTAAAGACATAAAGTCAGAGTGTTTCTTTCCCTCATTCAGATTATAAATGTTTAAGATTGTGCCTCTGATTTTAGGGGAAATTCAGCCTCATTTTAGAGAAATTTCAGCCTCATTTCTGAGGACACAGAGTTTTTCCAAAAGCAGGCTAAGTTTGATAAGAACTCTAGATGTGTCAGCAAGATAAGATGCTTATTATTCCCCTTCACAGTAGAATGAAGGAATTAAAAAAAAAGCAATTCATTTAATATGTGACAGTTTTCTTTAATGACCTACTTAAACATGAAATAAATAAGGTCACCCACAGTTTACACCTGAGCTATTTGAACACCACTAAAAGAAGCATATGGAGCAATGCTGAATTCTCTGTTGACCTAGCAGTAATTTTATTCATGTTGCCAGCAGGAATACACTGCTTATTAATTAGTTTACTCATTCTTAATATTTTTTTACATTAGTTTATAAATAGACATTTCTAGATTAAATCAATCATTTGTCAAAGATCTGACAGGTCAGCCATGTCCTTGTCAGAGAAATGGTTAACATTGCATTTAACAGCTAAAAATTGTCTCTGCTAATGGAAGAGAAATAGGAATCTATCCAAATCTCACGGAACTAATTCTGAAATAACAAGACAAACCAGCAAGGCTTTCTTCTCCACCTTATAGTGGAGAAATGAAAGCAGTTGTAGACACCTAAGAAACTGAAGCCTATGGAAAAGACATATGGCATAGGATCCATCATGTGACTGCCTGGATGAAAAAAACCCAAAGACATCTGAAAATGTCATCTGTGAATCTTGACTGTTGGTGGGAACATCCTTCACCCAGAGTCAAGCTTTTTGAAGTGCAAGGCCTCAGCTGTTTCCTTGGCACTTCCTGCTGACATCCTTGTCTTTGATGCCAGCACCGGCTCTGCCTCTTTTAGCATAAAGCACTTGTCTCTAACATGAGGATAGATTTTTACCTAGCTCTTTTACCTAAATGATTTTTAACTCTTGCTCTGTTTTCCCCACAGTTTGGCTTAATGAATTTGGAGCTGTGGCTGTTATAAAGTGCCCCAAATGCTCCAGTGGGATGGTATTTTCTGGAGTTATTGTACCCTTTGCAAAAATTGTCCCTGCTGCTTGACCATTTGGTGTAAGCCAGCTTGTTCTGGCTCTTAGTGGTAGAAAATGCACAAGTAAGTTGATTTAACAGATATGTTTACAACATTGTTCCTTTCTACCTTTATTCTTTCTGAAAAAAAATTAGGCCATTGTTTTCCCGTTTATTTTCCACTGTTCAGATTTTAAGCCCTTTGTACTTACATGAATATCAGGGGCAACTAAAACCACAGTGCTGAAAGAGTTAAGCCAGTTTTAAGCAAAGAAAATATATGTCCAGACTTGTTGAAGCTTTTAAAATGCCATCTAAAAATCAGTGTAGAGGACTCAGCATCAGCTCTGCCACTGAACATAGAAAGCAGTACTTTGCAAAGAGCACTTTCTTGTTCAAGTACTCTAAAAGTGTATTTTTAAACATCTGGAGCTGTGAAAGCTGTTCAGCTGAGACTGTTTGTTACAGGAGGAGGCAGGGGATGGCAAGCAGCCATAGGATCAACAACATAACACCTGGTTTCTGACCTAAAGTGGCTAAGAAAATGAACATCTCATCATTGGCAGCCACAGCTTCCCTGCAACATGATCTCTTCTCTGATATATTTGTGTAGTGCTCTTTTTAGGCCTCCTGTAGGCTTTCGCTCCAGAAAAAAAAAACAACAACCCTCTGAATTCTTTCTTTCCTTGCAGAAATTGGCAGAGAGACAAAAAGCAGAGAATGAAAGACAGTAAATGGATCTCAGCAGGAGGAGCCCTGTTCCCCTTATAATGACCAGCCAGCATGTCTGTTGCTCCAGTGCAGAAATTCAAGTTTTGTCTTTAAAATCACCAGGCGTCTTCTCGACCTCATGGATTCCCTAATTTCCCCTCCAGTTCCATATTATAGCATTCACGCTTCCTGCTACAGGGGTCTAACCGTATCAAATGTTGCTCAGTCTGCCAGAAGGATTCCTTACAAGCACTGTGTATTTATTTCGGGCCTACGCACTTCCATACATTTTTTGGTATAGACGTGTACAAAGTCAGTGGGAACTGTGCCTGCGTAGGGCAGAGCTGAATGCAGCCCCAGATTTACTGTGTCATCCAGTATTTGTAACACAATAGCGTTTGTCAGAGTGCCAGTGTGAAGTGCATGTGGATTTCAAACAGCTGTACTGCTGCCATATGCTGCCCTTTGGTTAAGCCATGCCTTAAAGTTCAGCTTCCCATTTAGAGCAAAAATTGACAGATTCATCTTTTTTGGATCTTCAGAAGCAGTCAGGCTCTTTGCTGTGCATTTTCTCATCTAAATCTGTCTGCTGGGTGCTGCTGACACCTCTCCCTGACACTGGCCCCAGAGGGTGCCCTTGATTTCTGAAAAAAGAAACCTCCTGAAGGAGTCCACTGTCCACCATTAGTGGGATCTCAGTGTTTAGGGTCTCAGCCCAAGACAAAAACTCAGAGGAGAGTGCAGTGCCAGTAGGACCCAATCTCACACTTTAGGATGTGGCAAATAGGGACAATGGAGGCTCAGAGACCTCAAACAAGATTTAAGCTGTGCAAATGGGCTTGCAGTCTCTTCTGTGACATGAACCATGCCCTCCATATTAAAGGGGAACTACCTAAATATCAGGTTTGGGGATAATCTTGATCCACCTCTCTCACTGAACAACAACAGGATAATGCCTCTGCACGAGACTGGTGAGTAGTGTTGCAGCCTGCTCCCTAGATTGCTGGTTCATGAATTTTACAGGCTTTTCTGAGCAATAGCTGTTTCATCTACCACAAGGGATAAAATTCCAACAGAAAATACCTGACAGGGCGCTAACCTGAAACCATACAACCAAACCTCTGTTCTGAGTCATGCTAGCAGTATATTTCAACCCAGGACTCCCACATCCCTGGTGAATGACCTAAACTGCATGTTTTCAGAGGTCATGGAGATGGTGACAGTCTGGTTGATAGCAGGGACTTTCAGTACGTGGGAAAGGATCCAGACTTAGCTCAGGGTGTGGTCTGTCTAAAAAAGATGGATTGAGAAATGAGGCAAATTGTTAGTACATGGATGATTCATGTGGTTTGTTAGGAAAAAAAATGGATCAAGAGGCCTATTTGAGAAAGGAGATTTATGCATCTGTTTGGAAGATACAACAGAGTATTCAGATAAATATTTCCTGTTAATGTATTATAAAGGAAATACCCTGATTTTTCTGTAGAGAAACATAGGTAGAAACCTCTTAAGCTTTGCAACTGCAGCCAAAAATATAATCCTCTCTTTCTGGATAGGATAGCTAAGAGGTGCTGAGCAGTTTCAAATCCTACTACTATTAATGCAAGCTTAAAGTGCTTTGTCACCATCCAGGATGTTTTACAGGAGCAGTTTCCTAAAATGCTGTGGACACAATAGCTGGCCAGGATGGCATCCAAACTGTTCCTCATGCAGTTCCTCCTCAGCTTTTCTAAGGTTATACAATAGGAAAGAGCCATGCAATTTTGACTAGTAAACTATATATTCCCTCCCTCTTTCTTTTTAAGAGACAAAGCAGAACTACGAGAGAGTTCAAAGAACAGGAAAAAAAAGTGTTTGGGGCATGGAAAATTCACTAAATGGAAATAGACAGGGAAGCATGGGTACCACAAGAAAGAGAATGAGATGAATGAATTTTAACTTTTTTTTTTAAGGTAGAAATAAGCTAACAAGTGATAGAACTTAGGAGTTGATTTTCCTGTCTCAGAAGAAAGGAACAGAAAGATTCAAAAGTGGAAAGCTAAAAATTGATCAAAGAAAGCACTCCTTCTTATGATGTGTGACTGTACTGTAAAACTCCCCTCCACACAAAGACACACAGGTCTGGAACTCAGGGAGATTTAAGAAAATCAGGATTTTAACATGCATTAAGAGTGCTCAGAGTTCTGATTTTTCACTGCCCCTAAAGAAAAAGAACTTAGTACACTTAACAATTACGTTTATCTTAGAATAGCTGGCAATGGATAGGATATTTCCAAGAGCCAGTATTTCTAAGAGACTTGAAAATGCTACTAAATGGGTTTTATATTTTATAGGAACTTAATCGACACCTGATTCATGTCTGTCAGTGCTTGGTAATCAGGGGCCAAATTCTTCAGGGCATTGAAATCAGTCCGCTGCATCAAGAAGAAACCTCATGCTTAAGAAACCATGTTTGGGGCAGCCGCTGTTCCAGGAACCGGCAGTAATGTTAAGTGGAGCTGTCAAACAGTGAGTAGGAAGTGTAAACCTTCACAGATCTCTGTCTGCGACCCAGAAACAGCCTCTCCAGAGACGCCGGTGCCGACCTCCGGGTCTGCAGAAGATACTCTGTGACAGTCACAGCTGGTTATCCCTGCATCCGTGATTCTCACCACCCGTGAAGCTTCCAAGGGATTCATTAAGGCGGATCCTCCTCATTGTTCCCAGCAAAGCGCGTCTGGCAGAGCGGTGCAGCAGATGAGCTAAGGCGTTCCAAAAGCCCGGGATCAGCCCCGACGTGCCTCCCTTACAGGCTCTGCCCACTTCCAAGGAGCCTTTTGGATTCCAAGCGGTTGCTGTCAGTGCACAGAAAGCTGAATGGACTGAGCCTCATCACACGCAGCTTCAGCCCTGCGTCTGCCATGCTTGGTGCCACGGCAAGCGAGAGCCGCGTGAAACTCCTGTCTTGTGCAACATGTAGGAGCTCTTCCTTTGGAGAAGGAGTTACCCAAGTGCTGGGCAGTGAGACTTCACCGCCTCCTCTCTGCCTCCCTGGGAAATCCTGAACAGCCCTCTGTAGTCCCTCCCTGATGCTGACTGAAAGAGAAAATAAAACCAGTCCGCCTAACTTCCACCTGCAATGAGGGGTCTTTCTGGAGCAAAGTGTGTTGGTTTTTCAATCCGTCAGTAGCATGACACAGCTAAGATGCAATGTAAAATATCTCTCAAAGAACTGGTGCAAAAATGAGTCTCCCAAGTCTCATCTGGATGCTTGTAGGCACCAGTCTATTAATGGTGTCTTGTGGAAAGAGGATGCTGTGGAAACATTGCAAGCAGGGAGACAAAAGTGTTGTATAACTTGATAAATATAGTTCTGATGCTATCTTTGAAATATTTAGGCTGAGTAAAATATCCAAAGCAAAAACGTCTGCTGCTTTAAAATGCAGCACTAGAACGGAGTGGAAGAGAGCTGGCAAGAGGGATTTATGTCTCTTCTGCAGGAACAGTGTCTTAGTATAAATCCCTTGTATTGTGTGTAATCACATAGGTTACACCTTTTGGTGGCCAAAGTATCCAGAATTCAGTTTTATCACTGCTCCTCATAAGAGACTGAAGGGACAAAGCTACGTAAAGAAGCTGGCTGCCACCAGACTGGTGCACCGACAGTAAAACCAACAGCACTTTCTCCTCTCCAGTTTTGAGCTGGCTTAAGGAAACAAACCAAAACCAAATACTGGTTATTGCCCAAAGTCATTCTGTCTTTTTTCAAATCTGCTCACTCAGTTCTGTGCTGCACATCAATAACTGCTTCTTAATTCTGCTCAAATGATGCTTTTCAAAGTGAACTGCTTACACTTTTATGAGAAGAAATTATAACATATTTGATAATTTTTCTTAAATTACAAGAAGCAAGACAAAGCAATCTGGCATACTTTTTAGCTTAATGGATTGATGAATGGAAATGTAAAACCAAGTGGACTGAAATGAGCTATATTTAAATTGTTTTTAGGAATTTTACTGCATGCTATTTTCCTTCAGATGCAACTGAATAAACACAAAAGGAAGAGATAAAGCCATATAAAAATTTAAACTAAAGCTGATTGAAAAATAAGGGGCTTATAAGAAAACACACTCTTGGTACAGGCACGGTTCCTGTGTTCCATCAGAACCTTATTTTTTTCAGGAAATGTCGTCACGAGCTGAAATCCAGAGATGGGCATATAAAGGAAGAAAAGCCTAGGGCAACATTTGAAAAGAAGCTTTCAGGGTGAGTAAAAAAGCTTTGTCCAGAAATCAAACCTTATTTGGGAATATATGAAGCCCCAGCGAGGGCTGGTGTGGTGGGCAGGGCTGGCGTGATGAGCTGGTGATCAGGGCATGGCATGTTGGTGTGCAATAAACAGGCTGAAGGAAAGCAGCCAGCATTTTACTCAACAGTGGGAATTTGAGAAAAGACCTATAAACCCAGCCTGAATCTCTACAGCTTGGACATGTTTTGAGACCTGGAAAATTCAGATATGCTTTGCTGGTTATGTATAAAAAGAAAACATAACACAAAATGAAGGGAAAGTGTGAAGCAAAGGCAGTACATGCATGATTTTTAACTCTTTCATCATCATTTGGATTTTCCAAATCTCAAGATCTTTTAGTGTGACAAATAAAGGGCTCTTTCGGCCTCCTGGCCTCACATTGTCCCATATTTCTCATGGCAATGAAAGCTGAAGTGCTATTGATTCTGAATAATTACTAAATTATTCATGTGGTCATATATGCTTCCAACAGCTGAGATTAAAGACAGTCAAAATTAGGTATGTTGAATGAATTAAGAGCTTTGGAAAGAGTAGAAACATAGCATGTGGGCATGAACAGATAATGTAATAATATTGCACAGCTGACCTGCCTGTTATGCATAAGGAATAGATAGAATTGAATACAGGAGTAGGAAGGAATGAGTTTAAATATTAAAGAGAGGCCAAAAAGACTCATTAAAAAGTGAACAATTTTTATTACACGTTTGCTAGTAATCCAACCTACTTTTAATGAACAGATACAGCAAATATTCAATAAAATACAAAATAAATTTTTTTTATGGCATTGATAGAAGTCTTTATAAAAGCAAGTCACTGTTGGTATGTTTTTGAGTACAATCTTCATAATATTCAAAACAACACTCTTATAAAGCATTTTCTCATAGCTGAGGGCTATAATAAAATCTGAGTATTGCTTATGCGTGTGCAATTCCGAACTGTGATAAGTAGGATCAGATACCAAACTGAACTATGCTAATTTATATCCACTGAAGGTCTGATCTAGAAGCAACGATCCTCCCACCCTCAACGAATCACCCATATTATTAATTTAATAACTGCAGTTCTTCAGCAGTCTAAGCACATGAGGGTCTTCCAATGAATGCACTTAGCAAAACACAAGTCCTGTTCCAGGGGCTATGACAGCTGTGCACAAGGCTCTCTGCTTTTTGGAGTTTGAATAGTCCTACAGTTATTCAATTCTTGCAGATCCTTGGTGTATTTTTCACAGGATCCCAGGCTGCAGAAAGCACTGAGTTCTGGCCTGGTTTCTCCACCCCATTTAGGGTCAGTCTCCTCTCAGTGTCTAGCAGAACAACCTGGCCTGATCTCCTCTCCTACCTGAAACAACAACCAATACTTATCAAACACTGCACTTGCCTTTCAACTGTCAACACTTTTCTTCTGTTTGCTCTTATGTGTTTTCCACCAAAGCCTTTCCCAGAGCTGTCAAGACTCTGTTTCTCTCCCTCTACAGCTGCCACCTTGCTCTGATTTCTCCCTGGATTTTGTCATTGCAGATCTCCCTGAGCCTCCTCCTCAGAAAGGCACTGCCTTTTCACACATTTTCCCTCTCTCGCCTTCCTCTGTTCCACAGGCCTTCCTCCAGAAGCAGCCACCAGCAGCTCCACCTCCTCATCCTCACTGTGTATGGGCAGGCTCTTGCCCCTCCTTCTCAAGAGGGTTTCCTATGGATTGCATTGTGCCTTAATTTCGCACCAAAGTATTTGCATGCATTATGTGAAAGATGGCTTTATTTTGTTTCATGGATGATAGCTCAGTCAGCTGAATCCAGCACCATTTGGATTATGAATAGCATGATCATTAATACACTGTGGTATACGCTCCAACATTCATCTTTTTCCAAAACAAATATTACTTGATTTCTGCTCTGATGCTTCATGTAATGACATACCAATTGTATAGGGAGTCTGTTTGGTGTTTTTAAATGCTGGACATTTTCCCCACCAAAATTTGTATTGTGGCTGTGAAGATGGAGAGTGGCAGCTAGAAAGACTGAATTTTCATTGTCCTTTATTTTGCTAACCACTACAAAATTTTAAGCTTTTCTGCAAAAAGAAAATTTATGATGCCCATAGAATCAAAACAAGTGTGCTGCTGAGTGAGTGAGCATTTGATCAATGCACCACAGCAAAGCTAAAGAGACAGGCTGAACAAGAGGTACAAGGTTTTAAACCAAGGCAGTAACATTGTTATGCTTACTTTGTGAGGCACTATTTTATATAACAGATCCTAATTCCACTCTAGATGGATAACTACTGTGAATTATAATTTTATTTTCCACTTAGTGGAGCCTATTGACTTGGACTAGCTCTTGCCAGAGAAACGGTTTTGTAATAAAGGCAGTAAATTCTGATTCTGTGCTTGTTAGATAATTAATAGTGAGGTGTGAGCAGCAGGAAAAAAAGGTTTTTTTCCTCTGCAAGTTGTAAAAGATGGGTTGTAAGACAATGACTTTATGCTGAGTGTCTAAGGCATCTTTTACTAAAATGAGTTCAGCAACTCAGTGGAGGTTCTGCTCTGTTTGGGAAGGTATGCATACAAGACACTCCTGTTAACCAAGCATCCTTGGCCCCAGGCATAAATAAACAGATAGTTACTACACTGGCAACGACTTTTCCCTCCTAGTGGAGAGACTGTTTATAGCAACACCAATTTTCCCTTATTGCTAAGACAGTGGCAAAAATAGGTGTCCATGGGTGTCAGTGCACATGCTAGTTGTAAATAGATACAATAATACATGTTTATTATACTTGGAAAAAAGAGGCACAGTAATGAAAATGCCATGTAAACTTTACATTCTTGAAGTATTTGTTTATTAACATCTTCCAGTATTTAGCAAGGATTAAAATAAAAAACAATAGCCTTGGTCTTAACTAAGCAAGAGCCACAGCTCTAACAGATGGCTGTGCCAGACAGGCTTTCAGCATAGACCAGACCTGAGCACCTCACAGCAGACGACATCGTGGGAGCCCTCACCACAACCCACCGAGATCAGCAAGTGGGACTGCCTGTGTGTAACCGTGAAGCAGGGAGTGAAAACACAACCCAGTGAGTATCTGTGTGCTCAGAGAACACAAGGCTATCTCCTTGGAAGTGACTTACAGACGTAAACAGTGGATTACGCCCAAGATTTACTTTACTGAGATGCCAGAGGATGCTCATGTTTCACTCTTATGCCTTCTGCTGGACCAAATCTCACAAGGTCATTTGTACCAGAGCCAGAAGGTGAACCTAAGTGCCACTGTGACTTTCCCTTTAAGGTCAACTTCCAGCAGAGATTCTGTAAAGAGAATCTCTAAAATGAGCTCCATTTGCAAGAAGTCATACTACTTCAACCATCTCCGAGTCTACGGGTTTCTGTTTGTCCCATTTCAGAGTACTTGTGCCATTGTGACATGCTAAGTGTCTTCACCATTTTTCTCTGACTATTCAGAAAATAATAAATAATTCGACAAATGGGAATTGCACAACCCATACTACAAATAGCTAACTGCCTTTCGTCCGTGAAATTTCTATGGCTAATTGGCATCTGTTGTTGAAGTGACAAATGCATATTTGCCCTCTGTAGACCTTCCCACCTGTTACTCCATGGATGATCATACATTTATGTGCTACTAACAAATGGAAAGGTGCTTTACTTTCAGGATGATTGGGCTTTGTCATAAAATTAATGCATTGTTTATTAAATGAATTTGTTACCCTAATGAAAATTAGGGCAGCAGAACCGGACATCTTGTATTAAGGCTTGTGCTACCTGCACCTTAGCCCCCATCTCCCCTAGGCTGCAGTGGAAAAACCATGAAGAGATGTCTTGGCAGCACTTTCAATCCTTCATCATCCTCCCAATGTCTTCCATCTCCTGTCCCTTCTTGCTCAGCCCTGTCACCCCAGGCTCACCGCTTCTCCTCCTCAGAAGAAACAGTGCCCAGCAGGCTTCAGGTTTTGGGGGTTTTTTCTATGATTCTGCCCACAGAGTACATCCACCCCATAATGTTTGGGAATTATTTATGTGGTTATACTCTCAACTTCAAGATCATCCAAGAAACCTGGCTACTGCATCTGACGGCAGTTCACTGACTTCCAAGGACATAAGATGCCCAGGTGTTTTCTAAAACCTGCCAATATATGAAGGAGAGAATTTGAAAGAAGTAGGTTAACAGAAGTCAGTGTACTCTAAGGAGATTTCCTATAAACCACTAGCAATCAGGTTGGAGAGGGGGGAGAGGAGGATGGGAGAGACGAGAGGGAGGCAGGCAGGCAAGCTTGGTGACTTTCTTATTTATTTTCATCTTTTAAAAAAGAAAAAGAATTGCAAAACTGAAGAAGAAAATACTTAGAAGGCAAGGTTTCCATAGGAAAAAATATTTTATTTTTTTAAGAACAAATTCAGTTTGAAACAGACGTGGAATGTGTTTTTCATAATTTTCATTTTCTGGGAACTAATTGCAATGTGGAACTAAAGCAGATTTCAAATTTATGACCGGCTAGTTTTAATACAGAATGAAACAAACAAACAAACAAAACCAAAAAATAAAATAAAAAAAAAAAAGAAAAAGAAAGAAGAAATTATTTATAACTCAAGCATAATACTGTGTTACTTACAAACTGGACAAAGAAATTCTTAAATAAATATTCATGGTACACAATTTCAGCACAAATATGCGGCAATTTGGCAACCTTTTATATAATTTTTTCCTCAATACAGTGCAAAGGGGAATGACACTGCCTTTAAACAAGCTGTAGCTAAATACATTGCAAAATTCAAATTTTATACAAAACATCTTGCTCAGACTTTATAAAAAACCAACATTGCTCTATATACACAATCTGGTTAAGAAAAGCCTTGTTTATCTTGTTTTCATGTGGGTTTTTTAATTATTTAAAAATGTGAATAAGGCTACTGTAACACCCCAAATCCATATACAGTAAATCTGAACCTATTTACAGCATCTTCACTTAGACATGATGGTGCAAATTCCAATTCGGGTGACTAGGGATGATCATACAAGCAAGGCATTTACAGTAACTTTTCAAAGCTGGACCAACGTCAAAGAAAGGAACAGTTGGTAGATTGTCATAATTCTGCACCAGACACAAAACAGACGCACAGTACATTTTTTTTTCAATTGGTTGCAGGTTGCTCTTGAGCAATTCGTCTGATTTTTTTTCACAGTTTACTGTGGAACTAGAATGTAGCCAACTGATGAAGCACAGATATAATTTAATAAAAATAAGGATCAGTAAACCCATCTTCTCCCTTTCTCCCCCTCCCCCAAAATAAAATCTTAATGACTTACAAGAGAACCTTGTATGGATGGATTCATAAAAAAGAAGGGTTGTTGAAAAGAATTACATATGTACTGTAGTTAGTCACCATGGTAACCTTCCACAGAACCATGGGTTGGAATTCTTTTTGTTTTTTGTTTCTTTCTTTTGGACCAACATCCCAACATTATTTTCAGGTTCAGAAAACAAAGAGAGTGATGATTTCTATGACAGATATTTTTCTTTTCTTTTTCCTCTTTTTTTTCTTTTTTTTTTTTTTTTTTTTTTTTTGGTGCTCACCGGAGGTCTGAGAACCCTAAAACGCTGTTGCTACATTTTCTTTCCAAATCAGAAAGCAAAGTGTTACCATAGTAACATGACTATGTTAGAAATGTCTATTTGCATAGCACATATAAAAGTAGAGTGTTTTTTTTATTTTCTCCCTAGGGTGGGAGCTTTAGGGGAATAGCCATGCTAAAGAGAAAACTTTAACCTGAAACCCTCCTCTACGAACCTCAAGAAAATCTACAGAACACATCAGCCTGTAAGGCAAGGGAAAACACAACACAGAAAATAAATGCCAGCACATCTTGTTGCTGCTAAATATGTAATGCAGTAACACTGAATTCCTGATATTTTGGACCTTGTATTTTCTACTTTTCTCTTACTTTTTTTTTTTAACTATGCTCCCACTGGTGGTTTTGGATAGCTAATTTTTTTCTCCAGAAGTTATTTAAAAAAAAATACCTGTGCACATATGCATATGTATATATACACATACGTATGCATATATAGACTTATATATGTGTGTATATATGTAAAGTGATGACAAGTTAAGACTATGTAATTGCCGCAAATGAATTTCACATCTTCTGGTGTAGATTCCGTGCAATCTCAAAATATATATTAGTAAAAAAAAAAAACCAAACCAAAAGTAAGAAAGAATGAACAAAAGAAAACCTCTCACTTTATATCCCTTGTGTTCTATACACCTATTATAAATAAGACATAATTTCCTTCTCCATCTCAGTGTCATAATTTATTTTACTCTTACGGACTGCCAGAGGTTTGCCATATGTGCTTTAACTTTGCAACAGAGCACCAATGAACTGCTGTGTCAGTCAGTACCTACACTCACTGTGCAGGGACAGCACTACAATAAGCCAAGGTGCCAAAAGGGTCAGTCACAAAGAAATTCCGCCTTACTTTAAGAGAAAGGTTTTATGGTTTGTTGTTTTGTTTGTTTTTCCCCACAACTTTATCAGTGGTAGAATTACAGCTCACTTGACTCATTGGCTTATAGTCATCTTGGTCACTTGGCTCCCTGTTGTTTTTTTAAATGCTTTCCCTGTGTTTAGTATGTGATAGTATAGCAGCTGAGCCTGCTTAAAAGTCATCCAAAGCAGACTACATTTTTGCTACAGCTTCCAAGCTGTGTATTTTATTGCCAGTACCACAACAGCCCTGCCCTAATATATCCTCAGTGGCCTGCTACTGTCTTGTCTTCTCCAGGCTTGTTCACTTACTAACAATACCCCTTTGTTGTACTGTACTGAAGGTACTATTTTTTTCTGCACACTGGTATTTGATAACCATGAATTCCTTCAAATGCAGCCTTAATCCACTGCGCATGTTATTGTGTTTCCTTCCTACTTGCCTCTTAAAACTTAGCATACCAAAGTGCTGTGCTACCTAAATTCATTTTTTTTCTTCCCAGCTTCTATTTTTGAGGCAGCAATATTCAGTTGCAACTTCGATCAGCCCTTCCCTCCACCACCCAGTCCTGCTCTTGACTTTGTTGACAGCCTAACTTTTTGGCTGGAAGGCTCCGTACTATCAAACACAATTTTAATAAATGCATTACCCATTCAAGTGAGGCTGCTGTAGCAGATGGATGGAGTGTGGATCTCCAAACATTAATGTTCCATTAGTGATTCAGGAGGTGGAGTGAAAGGAAATCTTATGTGAAGGATGGCAGAGCCCCGGATAACAGAAACAAATGGAACAGTGACGGACTAAAAGCAAGAGAACTTTAACAAGTCGTACTTAGACACCAAGGTCTATGTGACAAATCCAGTACGCACTGAGAGAGACACACAAAAGTCAGAAGATTGCATTTCAAGCTTGATATATCCTAGAGCACCTTCCCAGGATGCCTAGAGCTATTAACATCCACGGATTGCTCCATCTTCCCTTGGCTTTTGTACATGCCTGAACGCCCACAGCACATGGCTTTGAGGATGATTAATGTAACAAGAGTACAGCAATCAGAATGGGCATCTTCTACATAAAAGTCTTCCAGCTTTTAGTGAATACTTATTCACCGAGATAGGAATTCTACAGACTAGGTAAGCTGTCCAGCTCGCGTCGGTTCCTGGAGAAAGAGCTGTTGCCTTCTCCCCCCTGTGCTTAAGTCAATGCTAGCGCACAAGGCGTCATCACAAACCCCAACAGAAAGCATTTGACCAGTGAGTTTCCTCTACGACTCAACTGTACCACAGAGCTGGTTGTGTGTTTCTCAGACCTTGTAATAAATGTTCGCTGGACTCTGAGGAGGCATCTCTTGAACTATGTACACCGGATGTCCATAGTCGCCGCTGACCTTTTCATAGTGGGGGCAAAAGACACTGTCTGCAGTCCTTAGAGGAATGATAATGTCACTGGGCTCAGAACCATTGTTGTTGCCACTGCGTTTTGGGGTGGCTAATGTACTAAGTGATAGAGTTGTCGTGTGTTGCGGGGAATGCTTCCTGTGTCTTCTCCGGTACTTCAACAAAAGAACCACCAAAGTGATGATGATGACGATGAAAATGATGCACCCTGATGCAATCCCTGCAAATAAGGCCACCTCTGAACCCAGTATACTGGAATGCCCAGCCTTACTGCCATCTGTGCTAGATCCTGGAAAGAACGGAAATACAATAGACAAGAGTTATTGCCATCCTGTGACCCATTTACGTTGCTTAAAAATGTGTAGACTAAGCAAGACTGGAAGAATTAACTGACAGCTAAACTTTGACAAACCAATTACCCTGTTAGATAGCTAAATGCAAACAGCCGAAGTCAGCGATCAATATAAAACAAGACTTTGTGCCTGTTGATCTCACTTTTGTGTTGCTCCCAAACCACCCTGTTTCATACATCATCATCCATCAGCAGCGAGAACTGTCACTGACAAGGCAGCCTTTGATGCACACGGCATCTTTTAACAGATGCCGGCCAGCCCCAGGCACAAGAGAGGGGTGGGATACGACTGGAAGGGAAAATGAAACAGGGAAATGACAATTCTCAGAACAACTGGTACTGTTCAGTGCCACACTGTTCCCTCTGCTATTTTATCTTTTGCATATTGATTTAAGTTAAACCATCCTTAGTGCCTCCTTACATGGACTCCTCTTGCTTGGAAATGAAACTAAGCAGCTTGAGGCAGCATGGGAGACAGGCAGAACGGCTATGGCATGTCTGTTAGTATTAACTTACATTTACTTAAAAGAAAACAATACCATGCATTTTGGTAGTCAGGAAAGCCCCACATGCTGCACAGCCTGTTGGATATTTGCCGCTCATCACAACATCATATTATTTGTTACAAGAATCACATGAATTGTCACATCAATTACATTGACACTTTTTCACTTTTAAGTTTGAACCTATTTCCCTCTCTTGACGCTCACTCACAATGGAAAAATGATGCAGATGCTACATTCACATAATTGTTATCTCTTCCTACCAAAGGCTCTGCAGGGATCAGCTGAAGCCACTAACTACATCAAAGACTCATTAGCCCAGTAACTAAAGACAGAGCTGCCAAGGAAAACTTGTGGCCTTTTTTGGGAAACCCAGGATTACCCGTCAGCAAAGCTTTGCTTTGTAGCATTACTAATTACTGAATTTTCTTCTGGACAGCTCAAGTCTTAAGAGTTAGGTTTTCTCCTGTTCACCCTATGAGTGAAATGCATTCTGAAGATATTTGTTTCAAATCATCTATTTATTTTGTTCAGATAATTATTAAAAAAAAACAACAGAACCCCAGAACTTTACATTTAGTAAAAGACCAGCCATACATATCTAGACTTTATATGGTCAGCTAAAAGATCAGGACATTAATTATACATGCCTTGAAATAAACTGTATAAATGGGTGTTGAGAACCACTTGATAATGTATTATGCAGGAAGAGAAAGAGACTCTCTCATCTGCCAGGGTACTAAATGTAAGGCAGCACTGACCACTGTAAAGCTGCTTAGCAAATGTCCTATCCAAAATTTTTCCTGTAAATGAGAGACACTGTCACAAGAAGTAATTAACTTCTACAGCAGAGTGGAAGAGGGCAGAGAACAGCTGTTGCCAAAACTTGCAGCTCCCACACACGATCCACTGGAGCAATCAGAACTGGCTTTTGCTTCATCTCACAATGAAAACATTTGCTCTTCTGGCACATTAATGGTAAAATAAAACACATTTGGGGACAAAGGAGGAGAAGATGTTCCAGGGCAAAGTCCCACCACACCTACCTGAGTGGTCCTTCACAAAGGGGCTGGTGGTGGAACTCTTCCCGTTGGTGCCAGCTTCCTGCTCAGGGCGCTTGGTGGGATCCGTGTGCCGGGGCTGCCCTGCCGAGTTGGGATCTGGGGGAGAGAAAGACGACTCATGCAGCTTTGGCACTTCACGGTATGGAGCCTTACAAGCTGGCTCTAGGTACCTCGTGAGACACAAATGGTTTAACAGAAGAACCTTTATGCAAAGGACTGGGAGATATAAGAACATCATTTTCCTTTTAAAGCAAAACGGTTATATTAGTTATTTCAGGTTTAAATTGTGAGGCCATCTGCAGAAACTATAGGGTCTCCTGTAATTGGCAAGAAAAGCTTTGCAGATGACGTTTCAGTTTAACTGAGGAAGTTGATTGACTTCTAAACCAACTTCTACTTAGAAGAATAATTCTTTCTTCCTGCACAATAGGTTATCTATATGTGAAAAGAGACAATGAACAAAAACCTCTCTGTAATCAGAATTCATAACAAGCAAACTATAGAAATATTAGCTTCCCTCTTTTCATGTATTTTAAATAATTCTGAGCAGCAGAGTTGTGGCTTTTGTTTTTAAAATGAAAATAAAAATGACTGAAACACACTACTCCCAGGTGACCTTTCCTTCTAGGGATCTCTCCAATGAAGAGATCTTATTACACTAACCCTCCTTCTGTAGAAATCTGTCAGTAGCTGAGGAAGAGAAAACAGGTTTTGCTTTCAGACTATAAGGGAGGAATGACCACACTAGACTCAACTGGCTCTCTGCTCTACGCTGCTAAAAGAAGCCTGAAAACTAAAAAGGACATTGAGACCGATCAAAGTGATTTCATGAAACAGCAGATGGTCTTTACCTTGTCCAACTTTCATGAGGATCTTCATGGTTTTTGTCTGGCACACCCCTCCCTCCTGGTTATCCAGGCCCTCCAAAGACCCATTTGATGTTGCTGATTAAAAATAAAAGAAAAATAAATAAAAATAAAAATAAATAAAAATCAGGAAATCAACAGGCAAAGTGATGTGAACATGAGTGTCTAAAAGCAGGGATCTTTCAATCTACCAGGACCTGTTCTTGTTGCTCAGGCTGACCTATGGAAAGTTGTGAAATGTTGAAAGCCAAAGGAATGAATACACTGGTAAGCTGTACAATATATACAAATGGTGGAATGTGTTATCAAGGTTTCAAATTTACCCAGCAGCCTTTTATTTTCCTATGCACAATTGACTGACTGACTGACTTGGACAAAAACACACCATCTTGCTAAAAAGGTGATGGAGTCAGCTGAAAAGGAAGCTCTGGCAGGCTCAGAGGAGAAAAGCACCCTTTTTTTTTCCCCTCCCAACAATATCTTTATAATCACCATGTTACACCTGCTTCCTCTATTACAAATCTCCTGCTGGAAGAAGTGAACGCATACAAAAGACCCAGGTGAAAGCTAAGATTCTGAACAGACTGGAAAACCATTTAATATTTTAAAGTACAATCTCATTTTTCTCAGCATTGAGGAGCCTCTGCGGGGGTGGGTGGCAAAGGGGAATACACTCTATTCTCAGGGAAACCTTTTAGCTCATACAAACAACAGGGTGCTTTCCCCTGTGTTGATATTGTTCTTGCTTATCTAGGTGCCAGCTGGAGCCACGCGATCCAGGCGCAGGCTGACACTGCCGTGCGATATGAAGGCGAAGCACCACTCCCTTGGAGAATCCACAGCACTGAATCACGGTGCATGGGTGCGCCGCTGCCACCCCAGCCAGCTGTTGGTTGCAAAACAGCTGCTGGAAAACGATTTGGGAGCTCCTTGGCAGTAGGTATTGCAGTCACTGCACTGCACTGGCCACTGGCCACCGTGAGCAGGACACAACCGCCGACGGTGGGCTCTGCATTCACTGTGCAGGGAATGCACCAGGGGTTTTCCTACCCTGGTTGTTCTGGGGATGGAAATTTCACTGTCATTTCTTGGAGCTGTTTATTTGAGGCCCAAAATGAACTTGTGAGTGGGTGCACAGGCACCAGCACTGGGCCACCAACTGGAGAAAACAAATGGAAAATGGGATGTCAGGCACTGCTTGCTGGGGCCGTGGTGAATTGCTGAAGCAGCACATGCCTCCCTCTGTCCCTCTCCTTTCAGCTTGTGTGCATTACACTCTTTCAGGTCTTTGCTTTTAATTCTTGCTCCTTCTCTTTCACCTTCCTTGGGGATTTTCTTTCAAATGAAGTCTATGTATATTTCCTTTTTCCTTCACAATGTCTTCCTACCCCCATGGCAGTATTTTTCTTGCTCTAATCTTCTTTCTAGCTGTAAAGATATAAACCCCATACTGCTGAACCCTGCTTCCTAGCCTTTGATCTGCTTCTTGTTTTTGTTCCACTTCTGACTCTTTTGTGACCAACTCGAATTACAGCTACCATACAAACTTCCCAAACTATGCTCTCTTTTCCTAAAATTCCCTTCTCCTCATACGTGGTCCCTCCTAGTTCCTCCTCTTGTTCCCTCCCCGCTGTAAAAACATGGCAATAGCTGTATGGTAAAAAGACTTTTTGAAATACAAAAGAGTGTGTTGAGTAATTTAAGATAAAAGCTGATCTGAAATGTGCCACTGCATTGCCAGGCTCAGAAAATAATGGAGACATATAGTTTTGTTTTCTTTTTCTTTTTTTTTCTTCTTTTTTTTTTTTCCAGAGGGGAAAAAAAATCAATACCAAGAACCCATCCTGGACATAAATCAAACGTGTCTTTGCTGAAAGTGTTTTTTATGATCTATTTGCCAATGTACAGCACAAGGACACAGGGAAAAAATGCAGTAAATAGAAATACCAAAGCTGAGCACCAACTGAATGTACAAATAATGAACACTGACTTTGTCTTGTGGTTTTCTTATTTGATTCTTTTTTTAATCAAGCCAAAGGGAATCACATCTCCTTAAACACCTTCTACTTGATTTTAATTGAATTGAATTCTGCTTTTTCTGAACATCAATGCCTTTTTATTCTTTAAAGGCCTATCCACTTAACCCACGGAGAAGGAGGCCTCAATAGGATGCAGAGGATGCAGTCTGACCTCAGTACAGAATAAGAAATAAGATGGCAAAAAGAATGTAAAATTACTTCAAATGCAGTCTCCAAATGGGAAGACCCAGATGTACAATGAGTCTGGTTGTGTGCCTACGCCAGCGCAATCTGCCTCGCTTGCTTGCTAAAAGAATGCTTTCATAGCTTTGATGTCAGATGAATGAATTTGCAGAAATATTCACTTTTCCACAGTTCTTCAAGGGATTTTAGGAAAGCCTATGTTGTAGCTCAGAGTACAGACTGCTACGTCCTGAGGAATAGGGAATTTTCAAAGAGAAGCATTTCAGTGACAAAGCAAAGTTTCCTTCTCAGCTTTTCCTGTAATTAAACTGACAATTACCCAAGGCCACTGGAGGAAATTATTTTTCAAAATTCATTAAGACTCTCGAAATACAACCTTGCATATCCCTAGTGTACCAGGAAGAAAGTGGGTAGCTTTAAACACATCGTTTTAAGCTCTGAAAAGCTTCACTGAGAAAAAGAAGTAATCTGGGACAGCAGAGAAAACACCATTTCGTACTGCTAATGCCCCTTCACAGTGCAGTGTGCAGAAGTCAAACAAGGGAACAAGCACAAAATATTCCACAAACGCTTTCTACGGCCTTTCTATATTGATCTCCAAATGAAAATTACACCCACTGTCATTTTTGCTCCTCCACTGCACTCACACCTATGTGGGAAAGTGACCCAGCACCTGCAGCTCTGCTCAGGCTGAAAGGATATTAAAAAAAAAAAAAAAAACGAACAAAAAAACCTGACCGATAGGAGTCTGTATTTAAACACAAATGTGACACAAGTTTCTGGTATCCAAAATGGAAGTGTTATCCTCCAGTGTGTTTATATAATCAGATTTGAAACCTTCCACCCAATTTTTTCTTATATAAATATATATGTAAAAGAACAGGGTTTTTTACATTTAGGTCTAAATATGGATCTATTTTCAAGTCAATTACTTGAATGAGCTACCATACAAAGCCCTCTTCTAAGAAGACTAAATACCTAACTATTAACATTAATAAACATAACTAATGATTAAAATGAAGTTTCTCATTAGTATTAGTATCTTCTCAGGATCCCACACTTCACTTTGTATTAATACAGCAATACATAGGAACCTAGAAGTAAGTAAAATGTTGCTAAACAGGTAGCAAAATATTTTTAAATCTTTTGATGGTTAAATACTTCTGATTTTCTGAGACCTTTCCTGCTCCACTGGTGTAGACTGCAAAACTAATGACAGTCAAAACCACATTAAATTATTCAACAGTTTGTCCACACCTAAAAATAAGCACATATAATTGTGCTAAAATCGCTACTAATTTAAGGACTTTCTAACAAAATTGTAATAACTTACAGGCCATTTTTACAGTAGTTTATCAGACACTGTTTGTCTGCATTCCTTGAATGCAACAACAGCTGCCATTTAATAAGGAATGCAAGTTTAGCTTTTCAACATTCAGAAAACACTTATCTGTTATGAAATTATGGTTAAGAGTCTTGCTGATACACGCTTACTTAGAAAAGCTAGTATACATTTGCAGGTTCATAACACACTGCTTTAACATATCCTCCTCCATACACAAGGGAGAAATTAAATTATTCAGACCAAAGAACTTCATTCTGATCTGCCTCCCCCTCTTTCAAATATATGAATTGTATAAAAACAAACAAAATCCCCAACAAAACAAACAAACAAAAAGGCTGGAACTCATGTAAATCAGTGTATAATGTTTTACATTTATTTGCTTTTAAAACTCCACAAGTGCTGTTTATTGTACAAAGTGCATTAGTCATAAATGCAGAGGCAGGGAGTCAGTGAGCATAGCAGAGTCAGCTGACAAGAATAGTTCCTGGCTATGATTCTTACACAGTCCCCATGGAGAGGAAGTAATATTACATTTTAATATGTCTTCATTTGATTGTTATTACTCTGCCTCCCAGGAGGCTACGCCACTGCATGGATCATGGCTGTTTTCAACCTACCAGGCTGGTAACATTGCTCTAATCAGACGGAGAATTAAGCTGCTGGATTTTTGCCTGTATATAGCTTTTCATTCACAAAGAGATTAGAAATGAAGGCACAGTCACAAAAATTCAACTTCCTTCACTCCTAAAAAACACACGTTGCAAAATGAAAAAAATGCCATCACAATTACTTAAAATACCAGCAGACAAAAATCTCAGCTTTTTAATTCTGCTACACTTATCACCCACAGTTTCATGTTTTAGGACTGGGAAAAACACTGCCTATTTGCAAATTAAATGACATACCCTTTGAAACAACACAACTTCGAAACATATCTATTTCTAGAGCTTGAACATGAAATAGACTACATAGCTGATGAGAGAAACCATGATCATCATATTTAATTTTCCTGTGAAAACCAAATGGACCTTAAACTGCAGACTATAGGAATAAATGAGTGATGTCAGCTGATGGGCAAGGGCAAAATTGATTCTGTCCCTCCTTGGTGTGCTGGACAATAAAAGTTATTTGGCAATACATTAAAGACACATCATTGATGAGGTAATGAGGAATTAATTGCTGCTGATGTGGATCTGTTAATAGCAAGTTGAGAATTACAGGTTTTTTAGGGGCAGATCACAACTATCCAACAGTAGTGATTTTCACAGGTTTTGTTCATTAAATTCTGCTTGAATACTGCATCAGAAAATAGACTTCTCAAAATCAGAATAAAACACAATCAAGTAACACGACCCATTTTTCACTTTTCCCCTGCTGTGCTTAGAAACAGAATGAAAAAAATAAGGAGCAAAAATCCACACAAGCTTTAGATCCAACAGTAGTAAGAAGTTATTCTTAAGGCAAAGCTGCACTCAGTCTCACACGTGCTCTCAGGATTACTAAGTACATGTAAAGTTTTTGCAAGTTTTTGTTTTATTAAGAACACTATTTTGGCCAGGCATCGTTGTTTGTGCTCTGACCGCTTTCATCTGCTTTTAGTCCTCTTAATGATCCTCTTAATGAAGCATTAAATAAATAATTCTTCTTTTTCATAAATTTAGGTAACTTATGGGAGAGGTAAGAACACCAGAAATTACACACTGCAAAACCACAAATCACTGATCACAACAGGGAGGTTGTTTCTAAACTAGCTGTGGACAAAAGAACAGGATAGCTGAGATAATAGAGTGTTTTAATTAAATGAAATTAAAATCTGCCCCCCAGATCTAGCATGCCAGATCTGGAGATCTAAAACTAAAAAATTGTTCAGGCCTCTCACCAAAGAACAGGTAGTTCTGAAATTTAACTGTCAGCAGTTCCAAACCTTGACCATAAATACTAAAATGTAAATGCATTATGAACAGTTGAATGGACTGCTTTTATGTGTTGACTGTGTTTTTAATCAACAGACAATAAAATCAAAACTTTCTGCTGATCTTTTAGAGACAAAGAAATTATCTTAAACAAAAAAAACCAACCAAACAAAAAAAAACCAAAAAAAACCACCCCAAAAATTGCTGAATTTGCTCAGTATAATTTAGGACACCAAGACTATAATGAAAAATGTATAAAAGCAGCTTACCAATAATTTTGCTTTTTTCCCAATGTCTCTTCTTTTATTTGCCCTACTTGCAAAGTCAAGGTGGCAACATTATTTTGAGTTTCTCACCCTAAACACCATTAAAAAACTCTCATTCTACCCTATTCCACACATTGTTTCAAATTAAGATAGATTTTTTTCCTTAAACTAAGGCTCATGGAGTGTTTATAAATACTCCCAATGCCAGCCTTTTTTTTCCCCTCTATCCTCATGTGAGGCAGAACTTCAATGAGAGGGAAAGGACGAGAATTCTCTGTTTTTCTTTTTCACTTTGCATTCTTGTTTCTTAAATTAAGTCCTATACTGCATGTCTCAGGATTCATATATAAAAAGGATTCACAAATTATATTCTCTACAGCAAGTAAGCAGCAATGCCCTCTCCAGTCAAGCTAAAAACAGAACAAAATAAAGTAAAATAAAGGACAGGCCTCTTTTTTGCCAGGAAGAAGCAAAGACTCTGCAGCAAAACTTTGCAATTCACTTTTCTAACCACTGCTGAAAAATATTATCTTGTCCAACTGTGAATAGCATGACTTGTGGTACTTAGATGGGACTCAAAATACAAGGGGTATTTATATAATTCCCCATAAAAGTCTCCACTTGTATTCATAAGTTAAGAGAGGGACAGATCCTATTACTGTTTCAATGGTTTTTTGAGGGTGCAACGTGGAGGATGCAATCCAGACAGAGCCAGTGAGTTTTACACTGTAATATACTTTGGTATATACCAGCTGTATATTTTATATATATATATATATATATATATATATATATATATATTTCCAGAGACATCTCTGGAAATCCAGAGACTCTCCTTCCCACATCTTATGTCATCCAACAGCACAAACCAGGGAGAGAGTTGTAAAGTCTCCTACATTCAGAATGATTTTATTAATTCCAAGGAGGCATGGCACCAAGTAAGAAAAATACACGTGGTTAAAAAAAAAAAAAAAAAAAAAAAAAAAAGTTGTTTATATCAACAAAGATTTTCCTTAAAGGGAAAAAGAGACAGTGAGAGAGCTGGAAAATAGAGAAATAATCTGACTGGTTATTGCTGCCTGATATTTTAAAAACACCACCACTTTCTCACTGGGTTAAGGTTAAGGAATACCACAGCTGAAGCGTACTGAACAGTAAACTATTTGCTGAATTATGATCCATTACTGAAGGTCACAGGTTCCACCCACCCACAACAAAATCCTACTTGCTTCACTGCTGTCAAGTGCAGTGCCCCTTTACAAAATTCCCTGGGAATGATTTAGAGATTATGTAGAAAAAAACCAGAAAAGCATCTCAATACTGCATCACTATGAATGATGCATCTTTCATTACAGTTAAGCATTTCTAAACGAATTTCAGTTCTATATTTCACATACTCTGAGAAATGTTGTCAGATAATGATCCACTGCACACATGGTTGCTTCTAGTTTACATAAACAAATTATATATTTGTGAGTGCTGAAGTAACTGTGGCAGATGTAAGCCCACTAATTATGATGTATTTAGTGTATACCCAAAGTATGCATCTAAAACAGATTACTAGTTAGTTGACTTCACCATTCACAAACAGGTATTTTATGCAAATTCATCCTCTCTCCCAGCACTCTACCAACAAAAGCCTCTCTTGGATGGGGGGAGAAGTGTCTCCCACTACCACAGCAAGCTTTGCTTAACAGTTCAGCTGAACAGAACTAATAGAATTAGTTAGCATTGAAGTTACACTGATTGTTGCTAATGACAAGAGGGCTTGCTGAAAACAAAAGCAGAAGCTTTAACATTAAATGAGGACCCACTTTCTGTATCATACAAATTCAACTTCACTCTACAAGGATGTTCACCTGCCTTGAAAATCTCTGTTTTTTGTCTGTGGCACTAGGATAAGAAAGGGTTATAGAGAAAGTTCATATTAAATAAGTAACAAACCTCTTGCTCATTCTACTGTCACTAATTGCATGCAATGATATTAATGACCCAGTAATTGCTATACGAGTAGCACTGAAGTGGAAAACATCATTTTGAGGCAGAGTTCATCTCTAGGTGGTAGGACTTCACCAGTGACTGAGTTAATGCCTAGTGACAGTTTAGAATATAACACTATAGATGAGAAAATGTGCCAGTCTCATGGTTATAACAGTTTAGATGGACATGATGTTATTTGCTTTGACCACACAGAGTCTAGGAGTAACCCCAATAAAGTGCCACAGTCAGACTTTGCCCTGTAGATGAACCTCATTCCTTTCAGGGGAGATGCTCTGTACTATAACAATCTAGAGCAATTTTCCACATGTTTGCTTCAATAAAAGAATACCTTCATCTCCTGCTTTTACATGCAGCACAACAAAAGTGTGCTTTATTGCAAAACACAAAAAGCTATTTACATCATCTAACTATCCTTCAGCAACACCGAGTTTGGCACCTTAGTACTGAGATCAATTATGATACTATTGGATGACTGTACACTTGGCAAAGATGATCAGAAGTTAAGCACTGTTTTGACTGCAGTATGCTTATGTTTGTGTTTAGAGCTGTAAAATACCCACAAAGCAAACCTTAATGAGGGAACATTGCAGAAATAAAGCAATCTGAATTTCCACAGTTCTACAGGACCTCCTGTTCAAATACTTGCCATTAAGAAATTAAGAGGTTTAGCTTCTTTAGAAATTATCACGTAGGCACATCTTGGTTCATTTTAAGGAACTCCAGTGGGATACGGTAATTGTTTGGAATTTTGAAGTCACAGTGTTTGGAATTTTGAAGTCACAACTAGACAGGCAAATTGATACTTTTAATACTTACGTTCACAGAGTTTTTAAAAATTCACTGGGGTTTTAACAGTATAACATTATTTAGTTGTTTTGGTGGTTTTTTTTCCTGTTGCAATGAAAATTATTTTGCTACTGTCATGATTCTGCTACCGAATGTGCTGTGGCAGCCTCTGGATGGCATGTGGAGTCCACTTTCAGCACAGGCTGTGGCCAAACACATAGAAACCAACTCTGCAAAAAACCCAAACCTGAGGGTCCTTGTGGACACCAAGTTGACCATGAGGCAGCTAGCTACGTGCCCTCACAGCAAAAGAGGCAAACAGCTCTTGGGCTCGATCTGTCAAAGCAGTGGCAGACGGTTTGGGGAGGTGATCCTTCCACACCATTCCAAACTGGTGAGGCCACACCTGCAGTTCTGGGTGCAGTCACAGGCTCCTCAATGCAAGACAGACATAGACTTAGAGGAGCAAGTGCAGTAAATGCTTATGGAGATGATGAAGGAACTGGAGCACCTGCATAGGAGGAGGGGCTGTGTCCTTGGGGATACTCAAAACTCAGCTGGACATGGTTCTGGGCAACTAGCAGCAGGTGGACCTACTTGAGCAAAGGTTTGAGCAGGGGACCAGAGGAGCTCCAGAGGTGCCATCCAAACCAATCCATTCTGGGATTCTGCAATCACCTGGGCTTTTGTGGTCTAACACATATGTGCTAACATGAAATACTTGAAAAACAAATAATTTTAAGTTTTCCTGGCAGGATTTGGATTCAGAACTCTGTTTCTCTCACAGCATCCCAGTAAGCACGTAATGACTACTCTGCTGCTGTGGTTTAGTGATTTTTGCTGTCTTCATCTATGGAACAGAAAACAGATAAATCATGCTAACAAATATCCAAACACGCTTTTAAAAACCAGCCTTATCAGCTTAATGCGGACTCTTCTCCAAGAACAGCTAAGACTACCTCAAGCCTAATCCTGCTTTTACTTCCAGAAATATTTGCATGGTTTCCTTGGGACTGAAAAAACGAAACTGGAAGACTGCCCATTAAGGCTTAATTTTATAGTCTGATTTATCAGAAATAAATCTCAAAATATTCTTCATCCAAGGTTTCCAGGATTGACTGAAGTTAGAGAGAAAATCCAAACTGACATTTAACCCTGATTTTTAACCATTCCATCCTTTTGTTATAGCTAATGCAGTTCTCAGACAGTATATTTCCCTCCATTCCAGCTACATAAAGGCTTTAATGAGGCAAACAATTTCAAGTCTTTAAAATGAGTTTCATTAAAGTCTTTATAAATCCTTACGCAGCTCCTCATCTTTTATTTTAGGACTTAAAATACTGCAATATGTAACACATATGATACAAGCAACTGTATAAAGACTAATCATCCCACTTGATGAGCCAAATGATCATCACTGAACCAAATGATCATCACTGAACTTACGTAGAAAATAGAAGTTAAATGTGTTTCAGTGTGGTAATGCACTTTCAAGTTTCAGTTTAGACAGGTATTTTCTTCATGCTTTCCTCATAGTCTGGCTGGTCTTTCCAACATACACCTCTCTGATTTAAATAGTTACTCATATCCTGAATATAAAGGATAACAAACACACTCAGCGCATTCTTCTTCTATACGTAGTCCTGTTAAGGATGCTTATGCAAATCTAACAGAACATACACATTTTGGAGAAGATCAGGGTTTAAGCTTTTTTTTTTGCAAAGCACTATGAATACTACATACATAAAGACTTCTAAGGGAAAATACTTTATCTTTCTTTGTGAATGTATTATATTTCCCGTATTTATAAACTGTTTTTGAGGAACTATGAAAGTGAGATATAAAAATAGTGACTAAAACTATTAAACAGCTTCCTATGAAATTTTAAAATTTGTTCAATTCATGAGTATTTCCTGAATAATTTTTTCTTCCAGTTTGAACAATTATTCTTCATTTTCATCTGATTCCGTATCTATTAGGAATACTGGCAGGGGTGTGGGGAAGATAACTGGTTTTTTTCACAACATGCCATCAATTAACAAATTGAGCATTCCTATCTTTCATTTCCTTCCCTTAGGAATAGAGACATAATAACAGATTTCCTGCTGAACTATCTCTGTCTACTTTAAAGGAGATAAACGATTGGTATTGCCTAGGTAATGGCACCAAATATGAACAAAGTCCATCAATATAAAGTAGCCTTATTCTCTTACAAGACCTGTGTGGTCTGGGACAAAACCCCAAAGGACCATGACTCCATTAATCCTGCAGGTCTTAGACTCTGTTAGAAATCTGAAGCTGCACAGACAGTGATTTTTCTTTCTAATAATATTATTTGTATAAGCTGTATTTATATTTCATTCAACAAGAGCTAAGTGGTATTGCTGATACATCCCTTAAAAGACTCTTCAGCAAAGTCAAAGACTGACCTCTGGATATCATTTTACACTAAGGAGAAATTATTTATCTAATTTTCTGAGGAAGGAGGAGGAGAAAGGAAAGGGGAAAAAAAGTGATCTTTGTACAAATGGAATCAGAGTGACTATTATCGCACCGGCTTTCATTAACACCATAACCACCACCACAAAAAAAACCCAAAACAACAACAAACCCAAACCAGTAAGTAGATCTCTGGACCACTGAGTCTTTAACAGAAACCAGGAAAAACATCTTTCTTGCAAAAGTCAAGGAATTGAATTTCTGATACAGTATTTGTTCCCATTTTGGCAAGTTTGCCTTTAACAAAGGAAAACCTGTCTACTGTTTCCTTTTGGGCAGCTTTCTCTAGGTGATTTTGAGGTTATAGGGGGCTGCAGGCTGAAATCTGCCTCAAAACGTTTTCAGAATGCCCAGCCACACAGATTAGCCAGTGCTTAAACTGGTCAGAATACTAAAATAACATTTTAATGTACATCTATTTGGCCACGCAAAGAGATTTATTCTTCCCAGCTGGGCCATATTTCAGGGCACAATCTATATTGTCCTTTAATATGTTCTTCCTCAGACAGTTACTGCCCTTTAATTGTAACAGAATGACAAAGTGAAAACATAAAAAGCCTTGTGAATTTTTTTCAAACACAGCTAATGCTAAAGTTTCAGAATGACTGTTTTGATTTTAAAAGTCACAGTACCATTAAAGCAGTTACCCAAAATTTAGTGCTACTAGCCAGTATAAACTTTCAAATCAGTCAGGGATCAAATATATATATGTTTTTTAATTTAAGCCAGAAGCCAATGATGTAAGTGGGTCACTTGAAAAAAAGTTGACAAAAAAACATTTAAGGAAAGCTGCATATTCAATTTTGCCAATGTCAAAGCCAATGAGCATCATTAGCTCGGCAAGCTCGGCTAATGAGGTCCAGGCAGAGCAAGCCTTATAGAGGAATCTTTCAGAGAACCATTCTGTAGCCCCTTCCCAAGTCCCAAGTCACTCTATTACAAATTTGGAACAGGTGAAGATTTCATTGCAGGTGACTTTTTTTTGACTGTTGATGATGTCAGCCCATAAACCTCACTTATGCAAAAGAAGAGATGGTGTGAAATATGTGCTTCCTTGGCCAAACTACCTAAGGAGCTTGATGGTGACTTGGAGGCAGGCGGCCCTGCTCCCTTCCCTCCGGCATAGCTTCCCCCAGGCTTCCCCCGGAGCTCCCTCAGCACAAAGACAGTGTATCACCAGGCTCCCTAGACCCTCTGACTAAAGGCCAAGTTTACTGGGAAGGGTTCAGGATGATTCCTGTACAACAAGAGTAAACATCTTTGGTATATGAAATGCTCTTGAACTATGCTAATGCGTCTCTCTGACAAACAAGAAGAATCTGCATCTGAGAGAGGTACTGAAGCAGTGACACCATGACACAAGTACTTGCAGATTGGGCACTGAGTATCTCCTCAGTACTGGGAATAGTCATTGCTTGCTCTGAGCAACTCACAACTGCAGAAAATTAAACTTTATTCCCTAACCATGCAAAGACCTAAGAAGACTTTTTAATGCAAACATCAGAGTTGCAAATCTTCTCACCCTTCTGCCCAAATTTGCCCTTCACACAGATACTTATGTTGTTGGGCATGATGTATCTTCTTTCATGCATTTGATTAAGGATTTCCTTAGAGACTTATGATATGTAAGCTAAATGATCACATATTTTAGGATAATCAAACATCAATACTGAGATCTCAAGTACATTTGACCTTCTCCAGTTCCGCTGAAAAGAAATCAGGTAACTGTAGGAAAATGAATCTATTCATTTCCCAGGAACGAAAAATTGATGATAGCAAAGAAGAGAAAAGCAAGGACACTCTGTTACATCATTTATTCACTTTCACAATACCATTCTGTATCATCTTTCCAATTACTGCTGTTCATAGAATTAACTCCTTGGATACTGATAGTCATATTGAGGACTATCCTGCCAAGAAATTGGTTACTTTTTACTTTTTTTTTAAATTTAATAAAGTATCACTAAATGTGAAAACAGATATGAGAAACTTAGCCACACTTTTACTTTTAAAAAAATTGGGAATTGTGAAATGAGAAGACTTTATATGCTTAGGCCTAGGGAAGAAGCACTGAATAGAAAAGATCTCCTTCTGCTATACCTATCAAAAATACATCTGGATGATATAAAAATTATAGCTTGGAGAATTCCTGTGAAATCACATCTCTCTAAAGGGCTCAGGAAGGTGCTTCATCCTGTGTTGCAATTCCTCATCCCAAAATGACTAACCCCCTAATATAAATAGAGATTTTACTGTTTAATACAGCTACACAAACCACATACTATTACCTTAGAAAAACAAACTCTGTTTTCAAATAATGGCAAGATGATAAAGGGTACATGACGATGCACAAAACATTTAAAGGGCTGACAACAGCCTGCCAGCATAAACAGCATGAGATTAGGCTGTAGGCGCAGCCACAGCAAGCACTGCAAAAGATGCTGAGCTCAGTGAGCTCTTGTGGTACGTTTGTTTGATGCCACTTAGCTGAGGGAATGCATGATCCTAAAATACTTCAAAATCAAAAGCTGGCACATAAAATGCATCATTGCCTTCATTTCACAGCTTTTCCACCCCCTTAAAAAACCCCAACAAAACAAGCAAGGCAAAACGGATGGATGGACGGACGGACGGACGGACGGACGGACGGAAGGAAGGAAGGAAGGAAGGAAGGAAGGAAGGAAGGAAGGAAGGAAG